>CM019063.1:5937531-6100707 GCA_009667805.1 Leptobrachium leishanense | reverse complement strand
AGATACCCCATCCCCTCACTGTGCTAAATATCGGCCGATCTCCCTCTTGAATGTAGATACCAATTTATATGCCAGGATCCTTGCAAATAGAATAGCTGAAGTGCTACCCTCACTAGTCGCGGATGACCAAGTGGGATTTATCCCCGGTAGACAAGGCACAGACAACACTATTAAACTCTTGGGCTTAATGGAAACTGTACGCCGCGATTCCAGACCGGTCCTCCTCCTCTCCCTCGACGCCGAAAAGGCCTTTGATCAACTTCACTGGCTTTTCCTGCACCATGTCCTCCTCAAGTTTGATTTCCCACCTGACTTGATCAGGGCAATAATGACCTTGTATTCGGTCCCCTCAGCCAAAGTTTTAAATGCGGGTTTTTCGTCCAAGTCCATCCCAATATCCAATGGTACTCGTCAGGGATGCCCATTGTCTCCCTTACTTTATGCCCTGGCCTTAGAACCGCTTGCGCAGGCAATTAGACAGTCGCCGGGGTAGAGGGGGTCCCTATGGGACCTTCTAAATGTAAATTAGGACTCTATGCCGACGACATCCTCCTGACTTTAGTTAATCCTGAGACTTCAGTTCCCTGCCTCCACTCCCTACTTACAGAATATAGTGAGGTCTCCTACCATAAGATAAGCGTAGCAAAGGCCCAGTTCGTTATCGATATGACTGGCGGACGACGTCCCTGACATATTTTGGGGTGAAACTTGGTTTCTCTCCAACCTCTTTGCTCCAGTTGAATTTTACCCCACTTCTAGCTCTTTCTAAACAGTTATGTAACTGTTGGTTGGGTACGGAACTATCTTGGGTGGGTCGAATGGCGGCAGTCAAGATGACATTGCTTCCCAAGATACTGTACATATTTAGGGCCCTGCCTATGCCCGTTCCATTGTCCTTTTTCAAAGACCTTCAAAAGATTATTACTAGTTTTATATGGGCAGGGAGGAGGGCGAGAATTAAAGTACCGATCCTACATCAACCGATCGAGCGGGGGGGATTGGGACTCCCTAATTTTTTGTTATATTATAGGGCGGTGTGATTAGCAGCAGTGGGGTCCCTTCTGGCGTCGGCAAACCCTCCACAATGGGCAAGGCTGGTGCTCCCCCAGTTTACACCTATGAACCCAGCGACGGCCCTCTGGCTCCCGTGGCCCCGATGCCCGAACTGGTCGGAACTACTTTCTTTTCCAAACTGGTTAGTGTGTATCTGGTACACTTGCGCGTCACTTCTCCGCCAAGTTCACCCCCTGGCTATGGCGACCCCCCCTAGCTGCCTTGGAAAAGGTTATTCCTACCTTCCGCTCGGGACTGTGGGAGGGAGCGGGGTGACCAGAATCTGTCATTTATTTACGGCTGAAGGACTGTTGCCCGTTGCCCACTTGAAGGAGAAGATTCCCTTCTCCGGAAGTGTAAGTTTATCATATATGCAATTGAGATCTTACTTGACTCAACTAGGGATATTCCGGGCATCAATTTTGCCGTCCCCGCTCCTATCGGACTTTGAGAATTACTGTGTCCAACCTAACAAGTCAGTGAAGCTACTCTCTTTATGCTACAGAATGGTGCTAGCCAAAAAGGGACAGGGCAAGTGGCTATTTCAAAAGAACTGGGAGAGAGACATGGGGAGGGTTTGGTTGGGGACAGAATGGAGCGAATCGTTTGCTAGGGACAAGGGGACGTTCCGTAGTGCCTCCCTTCTCGAAGCCCGGAAGAAGCTATTATATAGATGGCACATCACACCTGACAGAGAACACCATATGAATCCCACTATCTCCCCACTGTGCTGGCGTTGTGGGAGGGCCCCCAGGTCTTTCTTCCACGTGTGGTGGGTCTGTAGTGAAGTCACTCCGTATTGGCAAGAAGTAGCTACCTTTAGTACCGCGGTTCTGGGCTCACCGATTCCCCCAGAACCAGACCTTTGTCTGACCCACTTTTTTCCACCATACCTGACAAAATCACAGAAGAGAGTCTTATCACATGTAGCGCTCACTCCCGGAGGAGCTGCTGAAATTAAACCACGGGTCAGTCTCCCCGCACTAGGGAATAAATATACTCCAACACCGCTGTAAGTTTTACAAGTTAAAAGGTTTACTAAAAAGATTTGCAGCTCTTGAGACACGGTATATGCAGGAATATTTACAGTACTTTCGTAACACGATAAACGCGTAGCGGTAAAAGAAACGAAAACACGAGGGCTTCGTATTTTCGGAAAAAAAACCCCGACCGAGCAGAAAATTTAAACGATACGAAACTCGAGGAAAAAACCCCGTAGCGGAACACAATAAAATACACAGTTCTCGTATCACGGTAAACGCGCAGCGGGAAAAAAGGAAAAAAAGTGTTCGGAACGTAACTTTAACTTTGCCCCCTTGTCCCGATTCGAAAAAGGAAACTGAGTCCTGCACAGATTAAGTCCCAGAACATGAAGTGGTGTGTATTCGTGTGTATATGGTACCCGGGTACTTTTCAACTGGCCAGTGAGTTTACTTTAATGATGTCTTCGACTAGTCAGTTGGGGCCCTGTGGGTTTTAGAAGGAAAACAGCAGCGTACGCTCTTATTTACATACGGCCTTGGGGGCCTCTCACCCATCCAGCGCAAGCTTGAGGTTCTGCTGACCCAGGACGTCTCTCCGCTCGATGTTGACTGGGGACACCGACCACCGGATCTGTTGTCTGGCCCTCTGTCTGTCAGCCGCGACTCATCCAGCTTACCGCCTGCTCCCCGCTTCAATCGACCGCGGTACTCCTCACTCGAGGGGTCTTCTCTCCTTTAACTGCACTCGGATAGTATAGAGGGTGATGTCCGTATCCCGCAAGGCTGGGTGACCCAATCCTAAGGCCCGATCCACTCTGTCTGCGCTCCGGCCTATCCTTTGGTCTCTCCTTCTCTGTGTGCATCCGCTCTCCTTTACTCCCTGGCGCGCTCTGCCTGTTCTCCACGAGGTGCAGGATGTACAGTCTCTCCAAACCCCACCCACTTCCTGTTTCTTCGCAAAGCATGCCGGGACATGTAGTTCGAATGTCCAGTGCCTCCAATCGCGATTGTCTCCATCTTGTGGCCAAAAATGGGTACTGCCACAGTAAATTTTAACACATCGCTACACTCTCCCCCTCCTAGAACTCTTGGGTCTCTCCAAGGAGGTACAACAGTTACATTATCCTTTTACAATTTGCACACAGTTTATACAGCATATACAGGTTCAGCAGCATACATGCAGTGGGTTAGAAACACTTTCTCAAGCTGACTCATGTTCTGGGCTACCTCAGCTAACATAGCAGACACTTCGGGCAATCTCTGCACAGTGGTGATGGCCTCTTCAGTGCTATGTCCTGGTGAGTCATAGGTAAGTCGCTGGGGCGGCCGAATAGAGCGTTTTTGTTCAGGCTCCTTCCGTTCCTCTTCAGGTGGAAGTACTATAGGTATAGGCTCAGTCCTTATGTCTGCCACTGGAGCAGACACTTCCTCCGAGTACGATCCTCCAGGGAAGGCATAGAACTGTAGTCGTAAGGTTCGTCTTCAGGAGCTACAGGGTCTCCAACAGTATCCGGGACCCTTAACGGAAGTTCAAGGGTTTCAGGGAGTTCCATATTCTCGGGGAATTCCCACTGAAATTCAGGAGCTTCAGCCCTCAAATTACTTTCCCATTGACAAGGAACTGGGATGACCTCTTCAGGTTCTGGTGAGCGCATCCAATCTAAACAGAAACTCTCTTCGTCGCTGTCTCTTTCGCTCTCTCCAACAACCCGAGTCTGTTGAGACCGAGTAACAGGAGGGACACGTGGAGCATGCGAATTCGCCGGAGGAAGTTCGTTCTCCACTGGTATCCTCACAGCCTCTCTCAAAGGTAACAAGTGATTTCGGTGCCAATTCTTGAGGGGACCAGCCTTTCCATCAGGGCGAATCTGATACACCGGCAGACCTGGCAGTTGTTTGCAAACAATGTAAACCTGAGAACTCCATCTATCCGCCAGCTTGTGTCTCGCAGCAGCACCCAAGTTCTTCAACAGAACCCTATCACCGGGTTGTAGATCTTGTATTCGAACCTTCAAATCATAGTTCTTCTTGTTCCTCTGCTCCCTGTTACCTGAAGTCAAACGGGCCTGTTCAAACGCAGAAGCCAGATTCTTCCGAAGTCTATCCACGTAGTTTCTATGAGAAGCTACCGACGTCTGGTCTAGAGATAACCCAAATGCCAAATCAACCGGCAGTCGAGCTTCTCTTCCGAACATAAGACGGTACGGTGAATATCCAGTGGCATCACTCTCCGTACTGTTATATGCATGCACCAGAGTAGCTATGTGACGACTCCAACTCTGCTTCTCTACGTTAGACAAGGTCCCCAGCATATTTAGCAGCGTGCGATTAAACCTTTCAGGCTGAGCATCACCCTGAGGGTGGTATGGCGTAGTTCGAGTCTTTTGAATTCCCAACAACTCCAGCAATTGCCCGACCAATCTACTTTCAAAGTCTCTTCCCTGATCAGAGTGTATTCTTCTTGGCAGGCCGTAATGAACAAAGAACTTTTCCATCAGCACCTTCGCCACTGTCGGAGCGCGTTGGTCTTTTGTAGAAAAAGCTTGGGCATAACGGGTGAAATGATCAGTCACTATCAGAATGTTCCTTGCCCACTAGCATCCGGCTCTAAGCACAGGAAGTCAATGCACACCAAATCCATGGGTCCCTGACTCTGTAGATGGCTCATTGGAGCAGCTCGGGTTGGTAGAGTTTTCCTCTGAATGCACCTCAGACAGGAATGGCAGTAACTCTCAACTTCAGCCCTCATGCAAGGCCAATAAAACCTATCTCGCACCAATTTAAAAGTTCTCTCAGCACCCAAATGTCCATGCTCATCATGTAGTGATCGTAACACACTCTCCCTGTGTTTAGTGGGGAGAAATAACTGTTGAATCTCTTCGGAATTGGTCGAGGGGCCCCTTCGGTAGACCACCGCATCCAACATCTTCAACCGCTCCCACTCTTTGTAGACCAGTCTGGCTCCATCCGGGGAATTGGTTAACAGAATCTCTCGCTGGTTTGCAGTCAGGGCCTTTATGGTCAATGCAATCAAAGGGTCTCTAGCTTGATCCGCTTTCAGGTCCTGCTTGGAAAAGGTAGGTAGATTTTCATCCCTCAATTGCGTAGGGTTACAGTAGAACTCAGGAACAGCCGCGGCCATGACTCCTATGGCCTCCGCTTCAACTCCTCCCTTGACCCGGCGTTCTGTTCCTTGACACAAAGCTTGCACCCCGTCTGGAGTTAACTGAGTCCATTCTGTAGTGTAGGGTCTTCTTGATAAAGCATCAGCATCTCGATTGTTCACCCCAGGGCGATACTTCAGGCTGAACCGAAACCCTGACAGAGCGGCCAACCACCGATGTCCTGTTGCGTCCAGTTTGGCAGTAGTAAGGATATAGGTAAGAGGATTGTTATCCGTCTTGATCACGAACTCCGCTCCATACAGATAGTCTTTCAACTTGTCTACCACCGCCCACTTTAAGGCTAGAAATTCCAGTTTGTGAGTAGGGTAGTTCTTTTCTGAAGGCATAAGGCTCCGGCTCATGTACGCTACAGGTCTCAGCAATCCACCATACTCCTGATACAGGACTCCCCCCAGACCTTCTCGGCTGGCATCCACATGTAACTCATACGGCTTATGAGGGTCCGCATAGGCCAGAACAGGAGCTCGGGTTAGACTCTCTTTCAGCTTCACAAACGCACCTTCACATTGACTAGTCCATTCACCTTGTATGGACTCTTTAGCTTTCCTTGGTCCTGGAGCGGAGGGGTTTCGGTCAGAGACCTTACAGCCTTCTTCGGTGGTTTCTTTCTGCAGGAGTTTGTTCAACGGCTGAGCTATCTTTGCGAATCCTCCCACAAATCTTCGATAGTATGAGCAGAATCCCAAGAAAGATCTAAGTTCAGTGACGTTTCGAGGTCTAGGCCAAGAAGCTACGGCCTCCAACTTTCGAGGATCTGTCGAAACACCTTCTGCCGAGACCACGTGTCCCAGATATGTGACTGACGGTAAACAGAACTGGCATTTCTCCAGAGACAATTTCAACCCCTCTTCATGGAGCCTCTTCAAGACCTTCTCCAAACGTTGCTCATGCTCTTCCAGAGTCTTCCCGAACACAATTATGTCATCCAGGTACACTAACACTTCGATTAGATTCATATCCCCGACTGTCTTCTCCATCAACCGTTGGAACGTGGCTGGAGCTCCCGTCAGACCTTGAGGCATTCTATTGAACTCAAAGAACCCCAGTGGACAAATGAACGCAGTTTTCTCTTTGTCTTCAGGATGCATCGGTATCTGATGATATCCGCTTCGCAGATCTAGTACACTGAACCACTTTGCTCCAGACAAACACTGTAAGGCATCTTCAATCCGAGGAGTGGCGTATTGGTCGGGGATGGTTCTTCGGTTCAAGGTGCGATAGTCTATGCACAAGCGGACAGAACCATTCTTCTTCCTGACCAGCACTATTGGAGATGCATATGGGCTCCTGGACTCTTGAATCACATTGGTTCTCTGCAACTCATTTAGCTGTTCTCGCAGATCATCCAAGTCTCCCAGCGGAACTCGCCTTGACCTTTCACGAAACGGCTTGTCTTCTTGCAACCGAATGCGGTGTTCCGTACTCTTAGCCAGGCCCACATCGAACTCATCTTTCGAGAATAATTCTTTCCACTTTAGAACTTGAGACTGAAGACGTTTCTTCCACTCAGGTGAAATGGGGGCGTCTTTAGGGTAGAATCTTTCATCTGGAATCTCTTTATCCACTCCCCCTCCTAAATCGGTGGAGAGGGGTGTAGCAGACTCTACTTGCCCGATAGGCATTCGTGCTTTAAGGACTACTGGAGAATCTGTCACATTGCACACACTGACCGAGACTCTTCCTCGGGTTCTCTTCAGGGCTTTGGTGGAGATTATTTCAGGAATTACTTCGACTCCGGTTTCACTCCCATGATTGACATCGGTTCCCAGCACCACATAGGGACCTGGTTGCGATCCGTTCAACTTGACTGAAACCCGGAAGCTCGCTACTTCTCCTGCTTGCAGAACCTTCTCTGTCCCACCCAGTCTCCACAGTCTTCCCACCTCAGCAGGTGCTTTCCGTTCTTCAACCATCCTCTGATAGACCGGTCGTAACATGGGGTGCACTCCTTGAGTTGACCCTTCTTCCACTACGATGGGGGTCAGGAGACGCCGCACTAGGTTCGTATTTGTCCCCACTATCAGAGAGCTTCTGTTCGCACCCGAGGGTCGGGGACACACAATGGCCAAGGCGTCACAGCCTCCGGACTGTCCGATGACCTCAGATCCGATCTCCAACCTTACTTGCAGGTACCCGTCATAGGGGAGTTTCTCAGTGCCGATACCCCAGATTTCCAAATCCTTCAGTTCTTGCAAAGGAATGTGTTTCAAGTGTTTCTCATAGAAATCTCGGTAGATCAAGGTAACTTGGGCCCCTGAATCCAACAGGGCTTTAGTATAGACTCCCTCCACTTGGATTGGCACAATAGGAGAAGGACCTATCAGCTGATCAGGAAACTTTGTGGCGGTATCCGGACGTTTAGACCCAGTCTGCTGTACCCTGGCCCTTTTTCTGGCCCGTGTAGGTTTTAGGTGTGCATTGCCTCCCCATGACACAGACCCGGACCCTAAGGGAGTGACTCTTTCAGTCCTGACAGGCTCAGCAGTTGGCCCTGCCTTGGGCCCTCTTGCCCTCTTAGTTTTAAATTGGTTTTTGGAGCGAGGTTCAACTTCTGGGCACCTAAGTTGCTCCTTTACTGGTGCCCTCTGGCGTTTCCCGCTGGTGGAGTAGATAACAGTCCCTCTAGAGCTTTCAGCAGCCACTCAACTTTATCCCTCTCAGGCTTCCGGCCTTTACATTGCGCACGGAAATGGCCCATTTCTCCACAACCGAAACATCTCTTCCTCGAAAGTGGAGACACAGTTGCTTGTTGAGGTTCTAATAAGAGATTTGAACCAGACGCCACGGCAACTTCGGTCGTCTGCATACCTGTTAGGAACTTTTGCATCTCCCCCTGCATCTCGGTCACCTTCATCAACACCCTGCACAGTTCAGCGTGCGCTTGCTGCAGTTCAGTTTGAGCTTCCTGTACCTTCTTTACAGTCTTGAACAACTCGCTTCGTTCGGAAGGGCTTCGTATTTTCGGAAAAAAAAACCCGACCGAGCAGAAAATTTAAACGATACGAAACTCGAGGAAAAAACCCCGTAGCGGAACACAATAAAATACACAGTTCTCGTATCACGGTAAACGCGCAGCGGGAAAAAAGGAAAAAAAGTGTTCGGAACGTAACTTTAACTTTGCCCCTTGTCCCGATTCGAAAAAGGAAACTGAGTCCTGCACAGATTAAGTCCCAGAACATGAAGTGGTGTGTATTCGTGTGTATATGGTACCCGGGTACTTTTCAACTGGCCAGTGAGTTTACTTTAATGATGTCTTCGACTAGTCAGTTGGGGCCCTGTGGGTTTTAGAAGGAAAACAGCAGCGTACGCTCTTATTTACATACGGCCTTGGGGGCCTCTCACCCATCCAGCGCAAGCTTGAGGTTCTGCTGACCCAGGACGTCTCTCCGCTCGATGTTGACTGGGGACGCCGACCACCGGATCTGTTGTCTGGCCCTCTGTCTGTCAGCCGCGACTCATCCAGCTTACCGCCTGCTCCCCGCTTCAATCGACCGCGGTACTCCTCACTCGAGGGGTCTTCTCTCCTTTAACTGCACTCGGATAGTATAGAGGGTGATGTCCGTATCCCGCAAGGCTGGGTGACCCAATCCTAAGGCCCGATCCACTCTGTCTGCGCTCCGGCCTATCCTTTGGTCTCTCCTTCTCTGTGTGCATCCGCTCTCCTTTACTCCCTGGCGCGCTCTGCCTGTTCTCCACGAGGTGCAGGATGTACAGTCTCTCCAAACCCCACCCACTTCCTGTTTCTTCGCAAAGCATGCCGGGACATGTAGTTCGAATGTCCAGTGCCTCCAATCGCGATTGTCTCCATCTTGTGGCCAAAAATGGGTACTGCCACAGTAAATTTTAACACATCGCTACACTCTCCCCTCCTAGAACTCTTGGGTCTCTCCAAGGAGGTACAACAGTTACATTATCCTTTTACAATTTGCACACAGTTTATACAGCATATACAGGTTCAGCAGCATACATGCAGTGGGTTAGAAACACTTTCTCAAGCTGACTCATGTTCTGGGCTACCTCAGCTAACATAGCAGACACTTCGGGCAATCTCTGCACAGTGGTGATGGCCTCTTCAGTGCTATGTCCTGGTGAGTCATAGGTAAGTCGCTGGGGCGGCCGAATAGAGCGTTTTTGTTCAGGCTCCTTCCGTTCCTCTTCAGGTGGAAGTACTATAGGTATAGGCTCAGTCCTTATGTCTGCCACTGGAGCAGACACTTCCTCCGAGTACGATCCCTCCAGGGAAGGCATAGAACTGTAGTCGTAAGGTTCGTCTTCAGGAGCTACAGGGTCTCCAACAGTATCCGGGACCCTTAACGGAAGTTCAAGGGTTTCAGGGAGTTCCATATTCTCGGGGAATTCCCACTGAAATTCAGGAGCTTCAGCCCTCAAATTACTTTCCCATTGACAAGGAACTGGGATGACCTCTTCAGGTTCTGGTGAGCGCATCCAATCTAAACAGAAACTCTCTTCGTCGCTGTCTCTTTCGCTCTCTCCAACAACCCGAGTCTGTTGAGACCGAGTAACAGGAGGGACACGTGGAGCATGCGAATTCGCCGGAGGAAGTTCGTTCTCCACTGGTATCCTCACAGCCTCTCTCAAAGGTAACAAGTGATTTCGGTGCCAATTCTTGAGGGGACCAGCCTTTCCATCAGGGCGAATCTGATACACCGGCATCCTGTTTCTTCGCAAAGCATGCCGGGACATGTAGTTCGAATGTCCAGTGCCTCCAATCGCGATTGTCTCCATCTTGTGGCCAAAAATGGGTACTGCCACAGTAAATTTTAACACATCGCTACACACATATAATGACGGTGGCGGTGTCCTTACTGGACTCTGAATGGAAATCGGTAAATGTACCCACGATAGCTGAGGTTCGGAAACGGATTACTGATATTAGAACCCTTGACTCTATAGCCTTTCAAGTACAGGAAAGGAACCTGGGCACCAGGGTTCCTTGGTGGGTGTGGGATGCTTTGTAGTTGCGAGGTGAAGTAATGTTCATACAGGAGAGCCCTTTCCAGGAGAGTTCTAGATGTATTTTATTCTGGATGTGAAATAATTCGTGTTCATGGATGTTGATGTATTTTCCTTCCCCTTTTCTTTTCTGTACCCCCCTGTTTGATTTGAAAATGGAGAAAAAAAAATTCATATTGGAGAAAAAATTAAGCACGCCTTCACAGAACAATGGATTGGGGCTGCGAGCACACATGCAGCACCAGTCCTTGTCTGCTGCCCTGCAGAACACTAGTTGCTGACATCAGCACCAAGTTGGTCCACAGCAGGTAGGAAATGCAAAATCCCATCTGCTGAGTGACAGCTGTGTGGGCGGAGGAAACCCCGCTGCTTCACATAGTGATAACAGCCACACATGAGGGGGGCACCCCAAGCAGCATGACCACTTAATTAATTAAAATGGAGGGGGTGTGTTGAGGGCTTCATGAATGCACAAAGTTCAACATCACATGGAAGCCTCTCTTCCCTCCCTGCTTCTCCTCCTTAGGCTGGGGTCAGACGAGCGCAGTAATCACGTCTGTGTTGCCGCACATTAGTACGTACGTGGTAGCAGAGAATCATGACAGATGAAGCCCCACACACGAAGTACGTCCACACGGAAGTGCGGATGCACAACGGACGCGGCAAACGGACGAAAGTTAGCAAGAACGTAAAACCGCTAGAACGGACGTGCGGAGTGCTCCGCGTCCACAAAGTCCGCAGAGCTTTGTGTGTGAGTGATGGAACGTGGTCAGACGGACTGCATTTATACATCCAGCATTTTTGACGGACAAAATGTTTTTTCATTTTAATTTATTTTCCCTCCTACATGCGTCAAAAATAACGTCAGTCACAAAAACGGACTGTGTGGCCACTACTGCGTCTTCCGTCAAAAAGTGCGTCCGTACTGCACAGACGCACAGTCCGTAGAAAACGCGCTCGTCTGACCCTAGCCTAAAGGGAGACGTTTAGTTGTTTAATATTTGCTGAGTGATAGAAAGGGCTGTTCTCGTGTTACTGCAAACCTACTAACTGCCCCCGCTTTCATGCTTTAGGTGAGATAGTACCAAATTTTTGAGCCTGTCCAGCTCTGGTTTCTAAAGGGGTTATTCACAAAGCGCTGCACTTGCCACTGAATTGCCCTGTACGTTCGGTGCAATTTCGTGGCAGTTCGTCTATTCACTAAACTGTCAATTCGCCAAATACTGGTGAATTGACAGCAAAATACGGTGCAGATCGCCGCAGTTCAGCGGTCTTGGGGGGCTGCGAAATTGTCCCATAGAGAAGTAATGGTAAATCTAGTCAGAGAACGCCATACTGCCACGGAATGTCAGTGAAATGCCCTGATTTTCTGTGTTTCAGTTAGTCAGGTTTAAACAGGCGAATCCCACAGGATTCAATGTAAAAAAATAATATAATTTTTAATTTTAAAAAAAAAGGATTATTCTTTTCATTTCCAGCAAAAAGCCTTTATATTTATTTATTTTTTACAACACCTTTTTGTATTTTTTCTGATGAAATTTTAGTTTCCCAATTTTTTTAAAAGGTTTTTTTTTTTATTCACAGAACGCCAAATTTCAGCGAACTGACCTGATTTTCAGTGTTTCAATTCAACAGGTTTAAACAGGTGAATCCAAACGGTTTCAATGTAATTAATGTAATATGCTTTTTTTCCTAACCCCTTCCCTGCAGAAGACGTGTGGGGAACGTCCTAGGGGTCTCCCACTGTATGCGGAGGACGTTCCCCACACGTCTTCTGCTTGGCGGTAGCTCCCTCCATACTCACCTCTCTCCTTCAGGGTCCCTCAACGTTCTGACTTCCTGGAATGCTACTTTTTGGGACCACTCCTGGCGTGATGACGTCATCGCGTCAGGTGCCAACTGGCAAAGACAGGAGATCACCTTTAAGGAGGGGGGGTCCTTTCGGATCCCTCTCCCTCCCGATCAGGGGGAGGTGACAGGTAAAGCCAGGCACCGCTGGAAAGGGGAGAGTCTCCCCTTTCAAGCGATGCCTGACTTTAATCCCTGAGGAGCCGAATGCCAGGATAAAACTGCCAGACCGCCGAATAAAAGCCAATCAACCACAGAACTGGGGGTAAAAAAAAAAGGCGTTTAAAACAATGAAAATGCATGGAAATAAGAAAAAGGATCCTATAAATAACAATAAAAAGGTCTGTTAAAGAATAACAATAAAACGCCAGTCAACAATGGGAATCGAAAATGTCACCTAAAAAATCCAGAAAAATGCCTAAACAAACCTGATAAAAATATTTGTTGCTGCAAATGAAAAAAATAAACAGTTGAAGAAAAAAATAAGAGAAACAGTATTTTTTTTTACATTGAATCCTATGGGATTCGTCGGTTAAGGCTAATGTCAGACAAGCCCATTTTGTACAGAATGTGCATCCGTGCTCAACGGACGTACTTTGTGACTGACGACAAGGTAGTGGCCACACGGTCCGTTTTTTTAACTGACATTATTTTTTTTTTTATAATTCTTTATTTTGAAAAAGTTTTAAACACAAAAAGACAGGTAAACAGCCACCTGTGACATCGCCTCGCAGGGCAGGGAGGGCAGGCCTCATAAAACATGGTTTGGCTCAACTCATAAAATCATGGTGAGCATATAAAAGCAAACTGGTTGAGATCGGAAGAAATGTAGTAAATCAGCCCTTATGCCCAGCGTTTGGCATGCCACGTAGCCGACCGGACAAGACTAACAATAACCCACGTATGACAGGAGAAGGAAAAGAGAAGGAAAGGTAAGGACAGGGAAAAAAGGAGAAAGAAAGAAGGAAAGAAAGGAAGAACCTCCCGCAACTGACTCCCATTAGGTGTTAATCTGGCTTTAATTAGTTTCTTCCCAACGACTCCAGGTTTTATAAAACGAAGGAAGAGAGTTGTGAATCACCGCGGACAGTTTATCCATGTGATGCGCCTCGGCTATATAAGCCCGGGCCACCTCAACGGAAGGCACCTCCCCAGCTCGCCAGTGTTTAGCGAGAGCTCTCCTAGCTCCCAACACTATCCTGTGGAAGAGTTTGCAATCCGGTCCCCGAAGGGATGCCGGTGACCTATGGAGCAGGAAGGCCCAAGGATCAAGAGGGACAGGTTGCTGAAATACCTCCTCTAATAAATCCCCAATCCGGTCCCAGAAGGATCGCACCTTCGGGCACTGCCACCACATGTGAAACAGGGTACCTCGAGCCCCACAGCCCTTCCAACACACATCAGGGGTACCCGGCTGCAGATGCGAGAGCAAGACCGGGGTGGCATACCATCGGTACAGCGTTTTATATGCCTGTTCTTTCAGCGTAACACATATAGACACTTTTGCAATATTTTCCCACATATCTTGCCACTCCTCCCCCTCCAACTCCTCCCCAATATCCGCCTCCCAGCGGGCAATGAATCCAGGGGTCAGCCAGGAGACATCCTCGCATGAAAAATGACTATATAAGGTGGAAATCAGAGCTTTTGGAGCCCTTCCGGAGTCACACATGGATTCAAAAAACGTTAATTTTTGACTAGCTGCTCGTGAAATGTTGTGTTGAGATAAAAAGTCTCGTATCTGTAGGAATCTGAAGTGGTCGAAGGTCCGGAGGTCACCCTTCGATTGTAGGTCCGAGAAGGAGAACCAGTCACCTCCTGGAGATCTGAAATGCTTAATCCTCTGCAGGTCGATATTTTCGAAAGCTGTAAAGGCGGAGGGGGACAGTCCCGGAACAAAAGCTCTGTTGCGTAAATATGGCATTAACGGCGAGAAGCAAGAGCAGAGGTGAAATTTGTCCCGGACGGAGTCCCAAACCTTCAGGGAGGTTAGAGTCGCTGTACAGGTGGACCGCAATAGCGGGCGGAACTCTTTGGGTAGCCAAAAATAAAATTGCGGGAGGTCTGGTGCAAATAGATCCGATTCCAAATCGGCCCAACGTTGGGAGTGTTGGGGCAGATGAAACATTACAAACTGAGCAATCTGAGCCGCTTGGAAATATTTATACAAGTGCGGAAGGCCCAGACCCCCACGTTCTTTAGGGCGATATAAGACATATTTAGAAACCCTTCTCCTACCCCCGCCCACACAAAACCCTCAATTTGGGACTGCAGCTGTCGAAGCGATCGGGGGCACACCCAGATCGGCAGGGCTTGAAATAGATATAATAATCTCGGAAGCAGGTTCATTTTTATGCAATTAATCCTGCCGATCCAGGAGACCCCCTCCCTCCCCCACCTCTCCAGGTCCTCGCCCAGAAGCTTAAACATTGCCTCATAGTTTAGGGAGTGCAATCCATTCACATCAGGCGTAAGCCACACTCCCAGGTATTTCAAAGAGGATCGAGTAAAACGGAAGCCCGAGGAACTCTCAGTTTCCTGACAGATCGAGGCCGACAGGGAAAAGGGCATAGCAACCGACTTTTCAAGGTTAACCTTATAACCCGAGACTGCTGAAAAGTCGCGCAGGAGGGAGAGCAGGGGAGGAATGGAGGCGGAAGGATGGCTAAGAGTGAGCAAGACATCATCGGCGTACGCCGATACCTTGTATTCCTCCCCACCCACAGTCACTCCCGTAATATGGGGAGAGTGGCGAATAGCCGATAAGAGGGGTTCGAGAGATAGGGCAAAGAGGAGGGGGGACAAAGGGCATCCCTGTCGCGTCCCGTTTCCTACAGAGAAGCTCGTGGGAACAGTACCTGGGGTAATGACAGCTGAGGTAGGGGAATCATACAGAGATCGGAGGGTCGAGATAAAGGACATCGGGAAGCCCCACGTGGTCAAAAGTCGAAATAAAAAGGGCCATTCCAGTCGATCGAATGCCTTCTCTGCATCTAAAGAGATGAGCAGAGAGGGCAATTGGGTGTCAGTCATGCGCTCCATCAGCACCACAGCCCGTCTGGTATTAGCAAATGCATGCCTGCCCGGGATGAACCCCACCTGATCCGGATGAATGATGGAAGCTAAAAAGGAGTTCAGTCTATTTGCCAGTATTTTTGTAAATATTTTATAATCAACATTCAAAAGGGAAATGGGCCTGTTATTTTGCGGGTAAGACGGGTCCTTTCCTTCCTTTGGAATTAAAATTATGTCAGAGCGGAGAAAATCTGCTGGGGCCGGGGCACCCTCCCACAGCGACAGATAAAATTTGTGTAAGTGTGGAGACAGAGTTTGGGTAAAGGTTTTATAGTAAAAGGCAGAGAACCCATCCGGGCCAGGAGCCTTGTGAGGTTTGAATGCCTTAATAACCTCAGCTATCTCTTCCTCAGATGGGGGGCGTCTAAGCGCCTGTCTCTGTGCCGGGGATAGCCGGGGGAGAGGAGCCCTCGACAGGAAGCGGTCAATCGATTGGCCCAATGGGATAGAGTCGGAAACGTGGGTCGGGGAGTGGTTGTATAATGTCTGAAAGTATGAGGTAAACAATTTATTAACTGTAGCTGGGGATGTGTGCAGGACTCCCTCCCCATCTCTGGCTCCCGTTATATGTTTGGACCTAGTTTGGTTGCGAAGTTTAGACGCTAGAAGAGTGTGAGATTTGTTGGCAAATTCAAAATAGGTTCGCTTGGACCAGGCCAATGAGCGGGCCGCGTCCTCCCCGAGTAATTGACGTATGGCGGTCCTGATCGTTTTAATCTGGGCGGTCAAGGCGTCTGAGGGTGAAAGTTTGTTCAGGGTTTCCCATTTAGACAGGTCTTTGGTCAAAGAAACCAGGGAAGCCAGTTTTTGTTTTTTGAGTCTGCTACCTAATTGTATGAGATGGCCCCGGATCACCGTTTTATGGGCCAGCCACAGGGTGGTGGGGGAAAGGGTGGGTGAGTCATTTTCCAGAAAGTAGTCTCTAAGTTGTTGCTGCAATTCTAAGATGTGTTCAGGTTTATGTAGTAAAGAGGAATTCAGACGCCACGACCACGCCGGCGTGTAAGACGGTATGGATAACGTCATGGAGATCGGAGCGTGGTCCGACCATGTAATATCGCCAATGCTTGAGGTCGGGATTAGAGGCATCGTCGACAGGGACACCAGGAAAAGGTCTATACGGGAGTAAGAGTGATGGGGGTTGGAAAAAAAGGTGAAGTCCCTATCACCCGGGTGATGGAGACGCCATGCATCCACCAGGGAGTGGTCAAGCATAAAGGACTCCAGGGAAGCATCCTGGGGGTATCCCGAAGGCGTCCCCGAGGAGTCCCCCGATGCCTTTCTGTCCAGAGATGGTTGAGGGACTGCATTAAAGTCTCCGCCAAAAATAACTCGACCGTCAGCTTTAGTTGTCAGTAAAGAAGATATTTCCGTCCAGAAGTCAGGGTCATAGCCATTAGGGGCATAAATGTTAAATAAGGTTAGGGTGGTGGAGGCTATCTGTCCCACGAGCATCAAATAACGTCCAGCTGGGTCTGAAACTTCAAGGTGTATTTTAAAGGGGCAGGAGGAGTGAATCAAAGTGGCCACTCCCTTTTTCTTTTGTGGAGATGATGCCATGTAGGTAACCGGGAAGGCCTTGTTTCTTAATGAAAATTGGCGGGAGGAAGCAAAGTGGGTCTCCTGGATCAATGCTATATGGCACGCGGATCGTTTGAGCTCCCTTAGCAGCAAACGCCTCTTTTGGGGTGTGTTTAATCCCTTAACATTAAGGGACAAAATCTTTAAACCGCTATCCCCCATACAGAGTCAACGGGAGGGAGGTGAAAAGGGAGCAGGGCACCACAGATGCCCCCCCATCCCCAACTGAGGGCGAGAGAGGGAAACTGGAATCAAGGGCAGGAGAGGAGGTAGAGAAAGAGAGATGAGGAGAAACAGAATAGAAAAGGAAAGAGCAAAGGAGCGGGTGGCACGCCCAAGAAACAAAGACCCACCAACAACATAAGACAAAAACACAACATAACACAGAGAGCGCCTGGACTTATGGAGTGCCAGGCCGACCTTGGAGGGGAGGACACGGAGACCAAAACTCCCCAAACCCCAAACCCCCACACCCCCACACCCAACCAAGGTTGATAGACATTAGCCATAGCTGGACATGACATTATAACCGATAGGGGGAGAACCCCGGGAGGGAGGGTCCCCCAACCCGCCCCGGGTAGAACCGGCCGGGCGGACCCTCCCCCAGGGGGGGCCCCCGTCTGACAATATAAACTCAATGAGGCATACCAGAAGCTTTCAAATCGAATAACAAGTGAACATCAATGACATCAGTAAATGGCCCTGAGCCAAGGGCAATTAAAACAAAAGAAAAAGAAAAAGCCGGAGAGCAACAGCACACAGACCTCCCGTGTGGAGCATATGGTGACCCACCACCATCTGGACTCCTGAGCAACAACCCTCCAATGAGGGGGAATTTTGAAGGAGAAAAGAAGAAGGAGGAACGGGCCTCCAGGCCACAGATACATCCTCAGCCATCCCCGCTCGTGATGCCAACTCGAGTCCAGCGCTGCTGTAGACGAGGGAAGGAAGAAGGCGGGAGCCCAGGGGCGACAAAATCTTCCAGAGGTGGGCACTTCACTGCGGCCCAAAAGGCGGCAAGCTCTGAGGAGGGAGTGAGGGCCACCTGCCGGCCCGCCACCGACACTTGTAAGCGAAAGGGAAATCCCCACGTGTATGGGATGTCGTTAGCAGAAAGGTGTTCTGTAATGGGGCGCCAAGCCCTGCGTCGTCGGAGGGTTGCGGGATCCAAATCCTGGAACAGCTGTAGGGGTTTATCCTCAAACTCCAATTGGAAGGTGCGTGCGGCATGAAGGATCTGATGTTTCGCCGTGAAGTAATGCATGCGGAATATCACGTCGCGTGGAATAAGAGACGAAATATTCGGGGGTCTCTGAGCTCTATGAATCCGATCCATTAGCAGCTGAGCCTCCGGTATATCCGGTGCAAGGCGACGTAATATACCCAGCACCGTCCCATTGAGATCTTTAGGTGACACAGTTTCTGGGAGACCTCTCAGCCTGATATTATTTCTCCTGGAACGATTAGACAGGTCCTCCATCTTGGATTCCAAGAATAAGACCCTTTTAGCTAGGTCCCCGGTGCCCTCCGCTAAGTCGTTATGGGCCTGTGTTAGCTCTGCGGCCTGGTCCTCCAGTTCAGCCGTGCGTGCGCCCAGCGAATCAATCTCTCCCCGCAGTTCTGTCCCCAATTTCGCCACCTCACCCGCCAGAAAGGTCTGCATCTGGGACATCTTGATAAAGAGGCGTTCCACGTCTCCCCGCGAGGCCGGAGCCGTTAAGTCCGCTGAGGTGGATAACTCTTCCTCCGGGTACAGCGTTTCACCGTGGCCGCCATCTTGGAAGGCTTCGGCCTGCTTTTTAGCTGGGACGAAATGCTGGGCTACGGATGGGTCCGGCGGCCGCGTTTTTTTTAGCGGTTTGGAGGCTGGCATGCTGCTGGAGCTATAAGAGGCTTTTAGGAAAGAAAAAATCGGCTCAGGGGTGCTCAAACCAGAGGCTTTGGTGCTAGGTGTGCGGGAGCCCCGGGATCACGCGGCCATCTTGGTTGGGCGCTAGCTCCGCGCCCCAACCAACTGACATTATTTTTGACTGACGTAGCAGGAAAATAAATTAACATGCAAAAACATTTTGTCCGTCAAAAATGCTGGACGTATAAATGCAGTCCATCTGACCTCATTCATCACTCACACACAAAGCTATGCAGACGTTGCGGACGCACGTCCATTCTAGCGGTTTTACGTTCTTGCCTAACCTGCGTCCGTTTGCCGCACCCGTTGTGCGTCTGCACTTCTGTGCGTCTGTACTTCGTGTGTGGGGCTTCATTGGTCATGATTCCCTGCTACCACGGATGTATTAATGTGCAGCAAAATGGACTTGAAAACTGCGCTTGTCTGACACGGGCCTTATGCCGGGGGCACACGATCGCACTCAGAGTGGAAGGAACGTCCGTGAGAGTGGATGTTCCTTCCACTCGACACCCGCCTTCCCCCCCTCAGTCCCCCCTCCTCAGCCCGTGCATCCTAGCGCATCGATGGGGAGGCTTTCTAGGCGGATGCTTGCTGCGTGCGCACGAAGCGTGTGACCAGCCCTGTCGCAGCGTCACATGGCTGCACCAGGCGCCGGTAAATGCGTGCACACGGGCGCACTCGTGTGCACCCCGCCTTAAGGCTGCAGTCACACGAGTGCATTGATTGCACACAGGGCGTCCGTTGAAACGGCTGCACTTTATAACGGATGAGATTGTGGTTACATTGTATCAGTTAGTTTTGACTGACGTTGATAAAAAGATAGAAAAACCTGTATGCAGGGATTTCTCTACATCTGTTGTAGCTTTTTCATGTCGATATTATTTTGGGCCGAGGTCAGATGAGCACGCTACATGTGCCCGAACTGACGTGCCTCCCGGTGTCCGTCACAGCATTGTAATGCTTCGACAGGACCGGCCACACGTTGGAATTGCATGTGCTACTGCGGACATGCTGACAGTCTCCCTGCTGAAACGCTAGACGTGTATTCGACGGGGCTGCCAAGCACGATTCTCCATAGGAGGATCGAGCCTTGCAGCACTGAGCGCAATAACTGCGTTCAGCGAGGTGGTCAGACCGGCGTCAGAGTGGAAAGAACGTCCATTCTCACAGACATTCCTTCCTCTGAAAAACACTCGTCTGACACTGGTCTTGGCGTCCATTGCAACATGCATTGCACATGCGTGAAAAACGTGCTTCCTGTGTTTTTCTCTGACTCCTTTGAAAAGCTACGACGGACAGCAAACAGTGCGGTCAGACGGACGGTAAACGTACGCTCGTGTGACCGCAGCCTCAACCTGGTGAACAAAACTACCGAAAATCAGGGCATTTCACTGACATTTCGACGCGGTTTGGTCTCTGAAGAGCAACCATTACTTCTCTCTGAGACAATCTCACTGCCACTGAAGATCACCGTATTGCACTGTATTTTGCTGGCAATTGGGCAGCATGTGGCGATTTTCCAGCTTTCTGAAAAGCTGAACTGCCACAAAATTGCACCGTACAGGGAAATTCAGTGGCAAGTTCGGTTCTTATTGAATAACCGCTTATGTATATGTCTTTCACGGGTTACATTGCTTTATGGGGCATCGTGTTTCAGTATCCTTTGATCTACAGCACTCTCAAAGCTCCTTTGATCTAATCTTCAGACTACTGGCATTCTCCCTCTTCCAAAATGGCGCAAGAACGCGCGCGAGCTCGAGCTTGAGCGGAGCGTGTCGCCGCTGAGCATGACGTTCACCCGGAAGTGTTTGCGCCCGATATAGCGGAAGTGTTTGCTTAGTTCCGGTCTCTGTCGTATCGGCCGCTGGGCAAGATGGTGAGTGCCGAGACGTCCTGCGCCGAATAATCCGCTGCCATCCTGCGCTGCGCTTTCGATTCGGGGCTCGGGATGCCCGGCTACAGACAGGACGGACCCGTCGCCGATCGGGATGTCTGATATGCCGCCGGGGCGGCTTGCTGGAGGCTCAGAGGACCTGTAGTTCCCCAGGGTCGGCCTGCTACACAGTGAAGCCGGCAGGAGTGCTATGGCGGCTCCTGCATGAGTTCCCTCAAGGCGTGCAGCGTCCCCCTGCACACACACACGCTGCTCCTATAAACCACGTTGCTGAAAGCTGGTGTTTTCCTGTTTGTGCAGACAGAGTGTACATCCTTTATTCAGGCCCCAGTTACCATTGGAACTCGGGTTAATGCTCTATACCATGGATCTCAAACTCTGCCCCCCCCAGATGTTTATTGCCTGCAATTCCCAGAATTCTTTGCAGTTAGTGGCTAGAGGATCATAGAATTTGTAGTTCAGAAACATCTGTGGGGGGGGGGGCAGTGTTTTATATCACTGCTTTTTACTAACTGGTTTTATTCCTCTGGCCTAAAATAACCCCAGAACTGTACAGGAAATGTCAATGTGTTTCAGATCCTTATTGGACTACTGTTGCCATCTGTGTAATAGTGCCTTTTTAAAAGCACCTTATACCCATAGACACCGGCCAGGCAGGTCTGTCTGCACTATGTGACATTACCTTTTTGCTCCCAGGTAGTTTGCAGGTGTACAGCTTTGCGAATTCTCTTTGCACACGCGTGTTTATCTGTGATGCTTGAAAATAAATGTCTGAACATATGAAACATCTGTGATTTTTATTTTCCTTTCTGAGATAAATGCCCTGCGCTCGCTCAGGAGATCATGGTTTGTGTATCTGTTTGTATATAGTATAAAGTTTTGTGTATCCTTTCTGTTTTATTATAGACGAAGGGAACATCGTCATTCGGTAAGCGCCGGAACAAGACCCACACCCTGTGTCGCCGGTGTGGTTCCAAGGCGTACCATCTCCAGAAGTCCACCTGTGGCAAGTGTGGATACCCAGCCAAGCGCAAGAGAAAGTGTGAGTGCCCGGCTTATGTGATGCTATGGTTGGAATAACGCACGCATCATCAATGCAGTCAACGATTCATTATCCATGTGTTTTTTTCTGTTTTGGATCTGTGGTATAGTTGCTGTCTCTAACTGGATGATTCTCCCTTTATTAAACACTACTCACCCTTAACTGTTTGTATTTTTTAAAATGGGCAGGATCCCTCAGCCCTGTTTTTTGCCTTAAAATCTGGGTGAAGTGGAGGAATTTCCTCCACTTCATCACCAGCAGCTAGGAAATGTTAAATTCCTGGCTGCTAGTTACTACTTGGCTACCAGCGGCCATTGGCACACCGGGAAGGAGTGTCAGAGGCAGCAGATGGATCAGGCGTCTATGCGCACAGCTCCGATCAATCTCCTGCGCAGATACGCAAGTCCCGTAGCGTATCTCAAATTCACATAGTTCCTCTACCCATTTTTTTTTATTTATTTTTTTTTAAGGGCAGAAAATCCACTTTTAGGTGGAGTGTTCCTTTTTAACCCCTTAGTGACCGGGCAGTTTTACACAAATCCGTCCTTTAAAGTTTCTGTGCTGTTAGTGCTTTAGGTCAAATTTTCCTCTTACGCGTTTATTCAACTCACACATATTGTACACTGTTTTTTTTGTAATTTACGACAAAAAAAAATATGATGAAAAAATGGTAACACTTTTTCGTAATTTAATCCCAGAAATCTACAACCACCAAAAAAGACCCCGGCTAAAGTTTCAAAATTTTGTCCCGAGACTAGAAATACCCAATTTTTACATGGTTTTTGCTTTTTAACCCCTTCACTGCTGAGCCAGTTCACCTGTCTGCGCTGCGCTCATTCTGACCAATTTGTGCTAATTATTTTGAGATGACAGCCTAGGTCCTATTTAACTAAAGACAATTTTTTTTTTTTTTTTTAAATTTCAGTTTTAAACCAAACCTGGTCATGTTTGGTATCATTGGAAAGGCCACAATCAGGCCTTTTCAATGATGTCAAATGCCCATCTAGCTGCCACGGATCGGGAGATAGGGGGATCCTTAGGATCCCCTTATCTCTACATGGCAGCTAGAGGGTTAACTGGCCCACTGACATCCTCACACATATGGTGAGGTTGTCAGTGGGGGGGGGGGGGGCGCCTGGAGGCTTGGCTGACATCCAAGATGTCAGCCCCCCTCCAGGTTCGAATCGTGTTTCGGTGCCGAAACGCGATCCGGCAGCGACATGGTTAATGCTATACACCGCTGAAAAGGGGAGACTCCCCTTTCCAGCGGTGCAAAAAGCATCCCCCTAACTTCAATGGTTGTTTTTCAATGGGGGTGCCTGCTGATGACGTCACCACGCAGCGTGGTGACGTCATCGAGCTTGCCGGCCCATGCAAATCAGGAGGGAAGGCTTCCTCCCTGCCAGATCTGCGAGGGAGGTAAATATCGGGCGGGAGGTAAATATCGGGCGGGAGGTAAATATCGGGCGGGAGGTAAATATCGGGCGGGAGGTAAATATCGGGCGGGAGGTATAGTGCCGCTGACGTACCCTGTACATCCGCGGGTCTAAGGGAGACCCGTGGGCAGGACATACAGGGTATGTCAGCAGTCCTTAAGGGGTTAAAGCCCAACCTCTCCAAAAGCCAACTTCTTGTTATCCCTCCCTCTTAACATGCCTGCAACCATATTCATTCAGGTTTATCATGCCACCATTACTTCCACCTCAGACTCAGTACCTCTGGTCTTTTACACTGTTCTCTCCTTTATTCCTCACATTCAGTCACTAACCAAATCTTGCTATTTCTGCCAAAACATTTTTACTCATCTGCCACTTTAAGACTATTTAAATGCTGATCCAAACTCTTATCTCTCAAACTACTGTAACCCTCTCGTCAGCCACAAACAATCTCAGATTCTCCCTCTGCACTCTGTAATGAACGCTTCGCAAATAAAACTTTTTTATATTTTATGGCAGAAGTGGGTTATTTGGGGGTTTGCTGCAAAGGCAGGAATGTTCTCGCAAAGCTTTTGTCATTGCACAAAGTACTTGTGTAATGATGTGCCTGCTGTGCTTTGGGACGTATAGCTTACAATCTGTTTTACCTTTTAGATAATTGGAGCGCAAAAGCCAAGAGACGCAACACCACTGGCACTGGCCGTATGAGGCACCTGAAGGTTGTGTACAGGCGATTCAGGTAAGCCACAGTTCAAGGGTTTTGGCTTTTCCTGTAACAACAACCATCGCATCGTCCTCTTCCATTTTTAATAAATGAGAATTCATCGTGTTGCCTATTATTTAAAATAACATTAGCTGTCAGCTTGAATAAGGCATTCAGCTGCTGAGCTTTATGAAAAGCTAGGTTTCCATGATGGACTGGGTAATCTCATGCACGGGCCTCTTTCCCCCATAGTGAAATTCTAAAGTGCCAACACTTGGTACAGTGTTGTACATGTGTGTAATTGCTACAGGTAAAGACAGGTTCCGGACATCGGACAAATACAAGAGGAATTGAGTGCCATATTCCCATGGGAATTTACAATCTAGAGCTAATTCCTCCAGTCTAGCAAGGGAAGAGATGATACAGGAATAAACCAGGTGCAAGGTCACAATTAGATTTTACGGAGCTGGCTGGAGCATATTTTGTGACTTGTGAGGACAGAAGCAAGATGTATAACTGCATTGTAATGAAAAGGCATATTGCAACAGTTCAGAGAATGTACATCAGAAAGTAGCGATTATCGCAAACCTTTTTGTAGCGTAAAAGAATAAACAAGTACATAGTTGGTCTCACATGGCCCACGCTGTTACATGAAACCCCCCCCCCCCCCCCCGAACTCTCCATTTTATAGTAGGGAAGGAAGGTCTGACGTATAGGGATAGGAAAACATCCCCAAGGGCAGCACTGTATGTCTGCGGCGTATGTGAGGGCAAAAGAATAAGGAAAAAGGCATAACAGACCCAGATATAGGGCTGGGGGCAAAACCGATTTTGTTCAAGGGGAGGAAGGTAAATCTGTTTGTTTTTGTTTTAGCTTTTCTCTAACAGCCCTTTTATCATTCATTGGACCTCATATGTAAATTTCAGATGTTTTCGTTCTGTAGTTTCTTTACAAACAGCGTTTTACTTTTCAAACATTCAAGCGTACTGTGTTTTTTTTTTTTTTTTAATTCACTGCATTCGTCTGCGGTGTTGGCCTTTTCTGGCGGCTGCGCTGTGTGTGATCAGCTCCTCCTTTGGTTTTTGCGGGTTTTGGTGTGCGTTCACCCTCGTTTTGCGGTGGGTTTGCAGCGAATTTTCCCTGAAATTGGGAGACCCTGTGGTGCTTGCTGAATACACCGCAGGATCGCCGACTTGAACGAAAAGTCACCGAACGCACGGTGACTTTTCGATTCTCTTTGAATAACTGTGTTTTGCACCTGAGAAGTTTCTCTTGCTTTAAACATGAAGGATTTGGAAATCCCAAGACATCAGGTCTCGAGCCTTTTCTGGTTCTATAGTGCAAGAAATAAATCTCTGCATAAAGTTCAGGTAGCAAGTTCTACATGCTGCATTGTGGCATTCTTGTACTTGGCGTGCTACAGTTTGTGGTCTGAAAGGTTATAATGCTTTAAACCAGGCGGTCAACGACCATGTTAATGTGCGGTGTGCATGAGCATATCACAGAACTACGCAACAATTATTTACAGAAGTATGAATTAAAAGTGTGAAATTTGAAATCGAATGTATATTAAAACGTGTAACTTTTACTATATTTTAATCGTAAAATGTAATGCCCACTCTAATTACTCTGGCTGTGACCCAGCCACCAGGCTTATGGCACCACAAATCCATGGTGGTTCTGGTGTCCATGGGATTGCAATGCACTCCGTACTTCCACAAAGAATCTTCATGTCGCTTGACATGTTCGCAGAGCGCTGGTGCTTGGACTCTTGGTTACGGAGTTCGTGGGAGATGCTTTGTAGATGGAGAATAACCTGGCACTGCCACTAATCTGAAGACTCCCTGGCACCAGGGTGAACCTGAGATTTGTGGGAGCCTGATACAAGTGGCTGAGGTTAATGACTCTGCTTTTAAAAAACAATAGAAAAAGTCCTCCTTCCAAGCCTTTGCCCTTGAAACAAACTCTGGCACAATGCTACTAAAAAGTAGCACTGAACAGCAATCTGTTCCTATTCTATACTTAAACTGCTTCCATGATCATAAAATACTTATTTCTATTTTAGTCCTTTGTAAACATGGTGCAGTTGTGTTCTGTGCTTTCACGATGCACACGTTTTATATATTATGAAATAGGTGTTCTGTTTTGCCACTGGAATTTAATGTTGCAGCTACATGGTGACAGTGGCTGTGTTTTCTAATTTTACAAACACCATCCTGTGGCACGATATGGTCTGTTCTAAATATGATAAATTGTATTCAGGAAAATGTGTTAATGTTTTATTGCAATCTTACTGCATATCTATAGTAATCTGGGTTTGCGTTTTACAATGTTAGAGCTGGCAAAGCATGCGATTACGTTACCCACTGGATATATAATGTGAAAGTTACATACTCCAAAGCTTATCTATGATGTTTTAAAAATAAATGTCTGAACATATGACTTCATTAGTGATTTCAATGTATAACTGAGATAAGCGAAGGTAACAGTGTTGCTACCAGCAGCTTACTACTGTGAT
Source organism: Leptobrachium leishanense (assembly GCA_009667805.1). Classification (NCBI taxonomy): domain Eukaryota; kingdom Metazoa; phylum Chordata; class Amphibia; order Anura; family Megophryidae; genus Leptobrachium; species Leptobrachium leishanense. Next base: position 6,074,506 of record CM019063.1, on the reverse strand, counting down.
GCGTTAACGTATTTTTCTTTCTTCCACACAGGAATGGATTCCGTGAAGGTACAACACCAAAACCCAAAAGAGCTGCAGTTGCAGCCTCCAGCTCATCTTAAGATCAGATGTTTGTTAAAATAAATGTGGTCAAAAATATATTCTCGTACGTTTTCTTTTAAAACAAGTGTCTGCAGACAGCCAGTGCGCTTCAGAGAAAATGTCATTCAAGTTTTTTAACATTAAATTGCAAAATCTGCACCGTAATGGCTGAAACCTGTACTTGACGTCTGGCATTTTTTTAAATATTTTTCTTCCTGCAACCTTTTGGAACTCAATGACACTGACTTCCAGTGCTATTTAATTTTGTTTTATTTTGTGATCAATATATTAAGCTACAGGTGCTCTATAGGTTGTATAAACTTGTCATCAATATAAGCGTTAACCCTTCAAAACCTTATATCCTTTTTGTGCCAAAGGGTTTGTTGACTTTATAATGTAACAAATTCCCCATAACATTAGTGGGCTGTTATTTGTTTTGCTGACAATGATGTGTTACTTGTTAATCAAGGCAGCAATAAACAAATACATGGAGTTACTGAATGCCCCAGTTTACTACTGAAAACCTACAAGGTGTGCTAGGCGTCTTGAGTAAGTTCTAGGAGCATTTGAAAGCAGGGTTTTCAAACCCAATTACCAGCATTTCTTGAATGCATTCGATGGCCACTGAATCCTAGTCCGTGCAGTTCAGGAACACCTGTGGGACCAGAGTTTGAGATTCCTGTTTTAATGGCTTTATTATGGTTGAAGAATTCTACAGTGTATATAGGAGCAATTTGATCTGGAAATCTACAGTGAGGGGATAACAGAAGTGGGTATCGGATCATGAAGGACAAAGTGGTGGGATGGCGAGTATCTAAAGACCAGTGAGGAAGCGTGGTTAGAGAGCACTTATGAAGATTTAGGATTTTGAATTTTTATGGTGCTGTAGGGAAACCAGTGACAAGGACTGGCAAAAGAGGGCACTGGCTGAGGTAGTTTACTCGGGATAAGGGACTGAGGATTGATTTTTGAGCGAAGGAGAGTGGAGAAAGGAAGTCCGATCAGTGTTGCAGTAGTGACGATGGGAGATGATGCGGGCATGAAGCAATGATTTGGTAGCTGGTGAGGAATGGCTGGAATTTTTACCAAGTGACATGTTTGAGTCAGGATATGGAGGTGGAAGCAAGAGTGATCATTCCACGCTAGATCATAAAGTTGACTCTTCACACTATGAAATTCCATTAATCTGAGGTGGCCAGAGTGCATAATGTAAGCTATGAGCCCTGCAACGAAGTCATAGCTGTGCATCTTAAAGAAAAAATGTCATTTGCACCAAAAAATATCAGCACGGCTGAGTTCCACTGAAGTTTCTTTTTATTGGATGCCTTACACACTAATGTACCAGCAATGTTTTAGTCGCCTGGCTTTTATCAAGCAGGATATTATGCCAGTGGGCTGACTCAATGCTGGTACATTAGTGTTAGGCATCCAATAGACTTCAAAAGAGCCCAGAAGTTTTTTTTTTTTTTGGGGGGGGGGGTGGACTTTTGTTTTTCCACATCCAGAATTGGCTGCTGTGTAAACACTTTTTTGCCAAGGTGGAGGTCAGGAGTGGGCTGGCATATCTAGTGGTCGTTTCTGTGGAATTTGTATTGAAACCCAAATGGTTAGGATTAAGCAAGGGTGGAGGTTTAAATGAAGTAAGGTGGATGGGAGGGGGGCGGTAAAGGAGAAAAGTTAAATTTTGAGATGTAAAAGCTGAGTCTGAAGAGGGAAGACTCGAGTCTGTGTCCCAAGTGTTGGTAGGAGGTGGTACACATGGTCAATCCTTCCAAAACAAATCTTGGCCTTGTGGAGGTAATGTCACTGACAATTCTGGCTAGGATACTGTTCAGCTGCACCACTATATAAAGTATTTTACCAGGAAGGATACATTGAGATCTCTATATGGATATGTACTCACATGAATAACGATACACATGCTGTCACCCACCTGTCTCCCAGATTTTGTAAAGCCTTGCATTTTTTTTTCTCTTAAACTACCCCCTTCCCAGGACCCGAAGGTCTGGGGGCTTGTTTCTTACCACCACAGAACAAATTTAGTTTCTTCAATTTTTTTTTCAATTTCCTTCAGCTTTGCACTACTTTCACTTTTGGACTTTTACTATGGAAAACCATTTTCTAAGCCCATTGACCTAACACGGGTGTAGAGATTTTACAAACTACTTGTCCTGCTAGATCTTTTTAACAAAAATAGCATTTAGTCTAGGTTGCCCCTTTCCTACACGGAGCTGAGGGACCTTGTAACCCCCTTAAACATACACCCAATATCTTTGCAATTTAAGGCAATTTCTCATCACTGAGTTACATAACTTGAAATTCAATGTTTCTTGAACCCAGGACATACTTGAAAACGAGAGAAATCTCAATGTATCCTTCCTGGTAAAATACTTTCTAAAATAGCTGTCACGTCTGACCTGGCCAACCCTATAAGTAAAAAACCAAAACACAGGTTTTGGTTTACTTGAATGGCCATTAAAGTGTAAGCCCATCTGCCCTGTCAAGGCACCTCTAGTAAGGTGTGTCCTACCTAATGAAACCAAGAGCCGCTCCTCTGAGCAACCTCTCAAAAGAAGCTGAGAGTTTACTGGTCTTGATGTACAGGGGGTTCCAGAGAGACTAACTGAAGCTGCAGGAAGGTACTTGGTGAGAGGTCAGCAAAACTGACACAATGCGAGAATCCATTGATACATGACAAAATATTGAATAAATATACCTTCACCAATCACAACCGATCGATCCACGGACTTCCTCATCATTGAAACCACTAGACAGGAGTAGAAAAAGTCCCACTTACTGCTTGAACACCAGATGAATTCTGCCATCAAATTGATATCCTTTATGTAGATTTTTTTTGATTTCATTCTGGATAAAATTCAAAAAGCTTCTCTCAAGACTTCTATAACCCAAAGCAGTGGGTTGGTATAAGAACCCCTTACTTTCATTCTTTGTTTTTTTTTTTTTATAGTCACTGCAGAGACCACTTTGACACTGTTTGAGTGTGTTTATTTTCATCAACAAAAGCACCTCTGGGTTACAGCTTAGCTCATAATAAAAACAAACATGAAACACAAAATAAAACCTACTCCTCTCCAGGAGACTAAATAAACGTAAGAATTTTCTCTCTACAACAATAAATCAAAACAAATCACAGTTTTTCTTCACAGCTCCTAGGTGCACACTCAGAGTTGGTCTCAGTCCACTAATGACTGACACACAAAAACAAACCAGAGTAGATCGTTAGGATAACCCTTTACTGTATTTTTTATATGGCTTGCTTTAATAAATTATAATTGGGATAAGTAGGTGTGCTACATTAGTGAAATGTGCCGAGTACCAGACAGCTGGTGCTCCGTGCCGCAAGACAGGAGGTAAATACAGGGCAACGTGTAACAAACAAGCAGTGGCACGTATGATTTATCTGTATGATCAATGACCTGTTCATCTCATGAAGCGAGTGAAAAATATGACAATTACCTCGAGTGTATCACACCTAATGATAAATTAATCTCAATGATCTCTGCCCCCCCCCCAAATGTTTCTGAATAACATTTCCCATGATTCTCTGGTAATTTATTGCATTCAAAGAATTGTAGGCAAAAACCACTGGGGGGGGGGCAGAGTTTGAGATCCTTGCCGTAGATGAAAAGGGAGACACTAGGCACTGTGATCTCTCAATCTAAATCGAGTCACCTCAGTGTCATCAGCCCTCTTTCCAATCGGGGGGGGGGGGGCTCACGGAGGGCTGATTCAGCCCTCTGATAGCAGGTGATAAGCTCTTCCCAAAAGTTTAGATCGGGGAGAGCAGACCTGAGCTTCAGGCATCAGGATGTGGAAGCAGGAACTGACAGAGCAATTGTAATGGCTGGAGGCTTCCTGGAGCGTCCAGCCTCCCAATGGTCACTCATGTGATATGCTGTGACTTGCAGTAACATTTCCCTAGTCCTGCCTTCTGCTCCTCTGATTAGCTTAGTCAGAGGAGAGAGACAAATGTACGGACAGGCCTACAGCAAAACGGATTTACACTCTGGTGTGCCGAATTCAGGTACGTTTTTTGAAGAAACAATAGAGTTAAACGAGAGGGTTATTGCAGAAGGATTACAGTTAGTACCCCCTCTCCTTCCATATTACCCTAGAGCAGGGATTCCCAAACCTGCCCTCAGGACCCTCTAACAGGCCAGGTTTTAAGGATCACCTTGGGGAAATGCAGACTAAATCCTGCAATCACTGATCAGCAAATCATATCACCTGTGCTGTGCTTCAGGTATCTGGCAAACCTGGCCTTTTTGGGGTACTTGATGACCAGGGTTGGGAAGCACTGCCTTAGATTATCCCTTTAATCCCTTCACTACTGATATTGAGATATCTCGGGCTTCAAATGCACCATTTGGTGCCCTGATATCAAGATATCTCGTTCTGCAGCCCAAAAGCAAATGGATTTCATTTGCTTTTGGGCTGCAGAAGGTGCCGCAAAGTTTTTTTTCCTGTGGGCATAATGCCCAGAGAGCTAAAACTGTAAAATCAGCTGCTCACAGCTCTGAAATCTCGGGCTTTCAGAAGTTTTCAGCAGCCGATGCAGGGAGAAAAAAAAGAAAATAGAACAGCCGCTCAAACCAATGTAACTCAATTTGGCTGTAGATGGTGCCATCTACTGGCCAAAATAGGATATTTACAGTAAGAAATGCAATGGGTATAAGCTCAAATATTTTGTTACTGTAGAATGACCTTAGTGTCCGGGCGGTTTTACGCAAATCCATCCTTTAGTGCCCGCTGCTGTTTTAACGTTTCTGCTCTGAGTGTTTAGGTCAAATTTTCTTCTTACTCGTTTATTCAACCCACACATATTATATTATATTATATACTGTTTTTTCCCGACATTAAATGGACTTTCTAAAAATACCATTATTTCCATCATATCGTATAATTTACTATATGTGCGCTGAGCTCATTATGACCGTTTTATGCTCATAATTTTTAGATGACATGCTAGGTCCTATTTAATTAACCCCTCAAGACACTTTTTTTTTTTTTTTTTTTTAGTTTACACCAAAACTGGTCATGTTTGGTATCATTGGGATCATGATCAGGCCTTTGCAATGATGTCAAACATGACCCTCTAGCTGCCACGGATTTGGAGATCGGGATCCAAAGGATCCCCTATCTCCACTTTGCAGCTAGGTGGTTAAGTGGCCCACTGACATCCTCACACATATGGTGAGGATGTCAGTGGGTGGGAGGTGACCCGGAGGCTTGGCTGACATCCAAGATGTGAGCCACCTCCAGGTTTGAATCGCGATTTGCAATCTGGCAGCGAAACAGTTAATGCTGTACAACGTTGAAAAGGGGAGACTCTCCCCTTTCCAGCGCAGCGGTGTAATTTGTTTGCTTCTAACTTACACGGTTGGGGAGATAGAGGGCTCCGAACGAGCCCCCCTCCCTGAATTTTACTGCGGGCACCTGCCGGTGATGTCATCACGCAGCGTGATGGTGTCATCGCGTCTGCCGGTCCCAGGAAATGGCGGGGCAGGCTTCCAGCCAGCCATGACGTGGGAGCCGGCGAGGGAGGTAAGTATCGGCGGGGGGAGGTTAGGAGACCGCTGACATACCATGTATGTCCGCGGGTCTAAGGCATGGTACGTCAGCGGTTGGGAAGGGGTTAATTAAAAATGATTTTACAAAAAAAACACCGCTGGTTTCTGACAATGTTTTTTTTGAAAAATCACTTGGTAGTGAAGGGGTTAATCTGTTAACACCGATTTAAAACTCTTCCCCTCCTAAAAACACATTTCCATATATTCCTAAATTGCATTAATTGTATCAGCTAAATAAACTAGGTAAATGTGGCAAATACAATTATATGCAAATGTTTTACATATATAATGTACACCTTCAATTGTTTTATTAAATACAATACGATTTATTCTTGCGTATTTATACACAGAAAAAAATATATATATTTACGGGAAGGGTGTGATAAGATAATATTATAGACGTATCACGTTAACCAAATAAAATCATGAATAATATTAACCTAGGTGTTATTTATTGGTCCTTAGACGTTACGTTTTAAATACAAAATCATGTGAAAACTGAACAAAAACTTATTCAAAAATATAAATAAAGTATTAAAGTATTTTTTTTTATTATTTTTGTTCAAGGAAAAAAGAAGGCAAAATTGGCAAAAGGGGGAAGCGTCTGTGAAGAGGTTAGACTGGGGGGGGGGAGAGCTAAAAACAACGTTCTATTTGACATTTAAAAAAGGGACTGGTTTTTAAAGGATCAAGATGAATCTTTCTTTGTCTTTGTGGAGTTTTTTAATTTCGGAGCATGAAAACTCGTCTTCGTTGCTGGAGGACTCCTCCTGCTGTTCACAGAGCGGTTTAGGTGAGCTGGAGGATTCAAGGCCGTATTTCACCCTCAGGATATCCAGTTTCTCTCTCTTTAGCTGTAATAGTTGGTCACGGAATAGTTTGTTGTCGAGTCTTTTCTGATTTTGGAGCTCGTTCGATATCTGCGTCTGTTGTCTCAGCTCGGATAAATCATCCCGAATGCCGTGTAACGCTTCCAGTATCTCCGTGTGGTGGGACTCGGCGGTGTGGCTCTGAGCCAGTATCAGATCTGACATCTTATGCAGCTGCTCGGTAGTTTTATTGACAAAGACGGCCACCGAGGCATCCAGATTCCCGGGCGATGGGGAAGAGGACGAAGAAACGGCTGAGGACTGCGGGCAGATGCCGACTGATGTGGATGGTACCTCCGAGCCCACAATGATGGATATGATCTCTTCTTGGTCGCCAGAAAGCACAGCTGTAAAGCACATATAGAGTAATGTGGAACGCACAATTTCACGAGTTAAAACAGATACAGAGTTATAGTTAACACCTGTTTTCAACACATTTATCCAAAATAGCAAACAAAACTGTGCATGACAGAAGTAAAACACTTTGGGCTCTATTCCCTAGTGATCGCTAACGTTGGCGTTCGGATGTGTAAGTGTTACCGCCTGGATAAGTGAGTTTAACGCATGCCCCCATATTACCTTCCTGACGTTAAGCACAATAAAAATCCGTTAGCACATCGATGATTGCGCGAGCTTACTATACTTTGCGCATCCTATACTTAACATATGGAGTGCAATCCATAATTAGCGTTAGGATAAGTAAGGTGTTGCAAAGTGCAAGCGCTAATTACCTTTTTCCCCAGTCTCACTCTGCTCTCAGCAGCCAGAAGTGGCGGATTGGGCCGCCATTCTCGCCATGGGATGAGAGGGGAGTATCTGATTTTTTTTCTTGGGGGGGGGGGGGTCCAGCTGCTGCTAAAGCTGTAGAAGCGGTATCAGTTAGTTACAGCATAGAGCTGTGGTTAACGTTTCAGCTAGCCACAGCTGTTAGGACTTTGTGATCCTACCGCTAGTTACTCTCTGCTCACACTTTGCTCTCCCTATACTTAACATGGGGAGCGCCTGTAAGAAATCACTTTGCGCATCGGTGATTGCGCTAGCTTGCACGAGCTTACTGTACTTTGCGCATCCTATACTTAACATGGGATGCGCAATCAGTAATTAGCGTTTCGATAAGTAAGCTGTTACAAAGTGCTAGCGCTAATTACCGCAGGGATGAGCAAGCCAAACTTTTAGCTACTCTTAAAAGCTGGTGCTAAGTGATTCTGCATTTGAAAAATCATTTTAGCACCCCCTAAAACACTCCCCCCCCAATGAATCCGATACTCATCTCTCATCCCGCGGCGAGAAAGGTGGCTCGATTTGCCGCTTTCTTGTCACCGGATGAAGAGTGACCAAACAGTTCACAGTCTCACGCTGAGGCGCTGTGCGATCTCACGAGACAGTGCAGGGCTTGTGGCCCAGAAGTGCCACCCTCCATGGAGTCCTGTGGAGTCCTCCAGGTGATGATGCCACGGAATACCGCTCTAAAAGGAGGACGCTACGGCGAAACCAACAGGAGCAGATTCTCCCTCTTAGTGTCCCCGTTTTACTGCGAAGCATGGAATAGGGTCTTTGCTTTTTTAAGATGCTCTCCCCTGATGCTGCCTACTTTTGGTAAACAATAGGTGTTGGATTAGCGAGCCATTGTTCTTCTACACAAATATATGGGAATACCATTGAAAAGGTCAACATTTAAAGTATGTGCATTTAAATGCATAAGGCCCCGTTCACACTGTGCAATTTATCGCGTGGATTTTGCTGCAATATCGTGGCAAAATCCCTGCGACGTCGCACTATGTAGCTTCTCAAATGCATTTCAATGGAGCTGTTCACATCTTGCCGCGCGATGTCGCATATCGCGCTTCGCTGTAGCATGTTGCTGGTACATGACCCTTTTTTTGCGATTTGCGTTTTGCATTGGTGGGGTTTTGCAAAATCGTGCAAAACCGCAACATCGCACGACATTATCACACAATGTCACGAATATGAAAATCGCGCGGAAAAACACGCAATTTTCAAATCGCACAGTGTGAACGGGGCCTAACAGAGGGTGATTCATAGAGACCCAAACACAAGGATTATGTTACAAATCTTAACAGAATGATTGGAAATGATTAATTAATAAGCGCTACTGGAAACGTGCTGGAAGTGACCACCATTTTCTGTTGCACAGGACAACACGGTGCCGCGGGTTGTTGCCAACGCATCTCAATAGTCTCATTCCTGATGTTACTGTGCGGGGCTTGTTACGATACACTCCTTCCTTCAGATAGCTCCGCCAAAAGAAATCCGGGCTGGTAATATCGGAAGACCGGGGTGGCCACAGATTATTGGAAATGACGAGGACTTCACAAATACTCTGGATTGTCATTCATTCACAGATACAATTAAAAGCATTTATAAAGTGCCAACTAGTTCCGTAGCGCTGTAAAATGTGAGACAGAATAACAAATATACATACAAGTTAAACACACAGAACAGTAGGAGAGAGGACCCTGCTCGAGAGCTTACAATCTAAGAGGGGAGGGGTGACACATTAGGGGAGGGTAAATAGAGAACATGAAGTAGCGGGGCGCATGTCGGCTGGGTGGGAACATGGTGCATGAAATGTACAGTGGGGAGATCATGGGGGAGCCTATAGGCTTCTCTAAAGTAATGTGTTTTCAGAGACTTCTTAAAGGACTGGAGAGACGAGGAGATTCTAAGGTTGTGGGGGAGGGAGTTCCATAGAGAGGGGGCAGCTTGGAAGAAGTCTTGAAAGCGGGAGTTGGGGGTGAGAGTACGAGGAGCTGACAGCATCAGATCACATGATGTGTGGCATGCCGCTCCATCTTCGATGGCAGTAACACAGTGCTCTTGCAAAGAGTAAGACATTTTGTTCTGTAGGAGTGTTAGTCTCGTGGCTGTGCTGCCACCTAGCACATTCTGTATTGGAATGTGCTCAATATACAAGGAGATACATTTCCTGATACTCTGATTAAAATCCTATCATTCGTTTTTAATCTATAACAAAAAATTTGGGCTCGGATCTATATGAATCACCCTGTATAACACGAACACTATTTATATTGCAATTCCTTCTTACACAAGACACTTAGGAACGCAACATACTGCCACAAATTCCCACAGATGACCGCTTTTGTTTCTCTTCTTGGTTTTTTTGGAAGATGACATAACATAAGTGATGGAAGATCAGATTAGAACTCATGCAGAAAACGCAGGTGCTGGTTTCAGTTTGCGGCATTCATACATAATGCACTCCGCAATCTGTGATACAGACCATAAAGCTCTGTGGGAAATGTTGGGATTGTGGATAAAGGACTCATTTATCAGAAACAGTTATACACAGGAGGAGGGAGAAACCAGTGTCTGAGCTTGTACTTGGATGTCGAGAGGGATGCTGCCATATGGTGGATGGGGCATGTGGTCCTTTTGTATGAATGTCCATACCCTGATCACAGATTTAGAGGTCACCCCTCAGTGTTGGGCCGCTCACGTATCTTACGTCGCTTCAGTTTTTACATCTGACACCACGTACTTTATTCAAATCAGGGGTGGTATAGAAAATACATTGAAACTTAAAATTAGGGCTGCAACTAACGATTATTCTCATAATCGATTAGTTGGCCGATTATTATTTCGATTAATCGATTCGTCAGATAAAAAAAAATGTGTTTACTTAAAAGGAATTTCATGTAAAAAAAATAAATGACCACAACTCCTCCCCTCTTTTTCATAAGCAATTTGCGCAGTGTATGTAACTTTCAGACATACACACACAAATTGCGTATCTTGTGTACTTTTCACACACAAGGTATGCGAGTTCTCAGTCAGAGGGATGGGTTGATGCTGCATGCGCAGCTTAAGCCCATGTTTGCTTTCTCAAATAAACGCTGCTACAAGCACTTGGTCATAGATGATGATGTCAGCATGAAATCAGGGTTAATAAGCTAAAGTAGTCAGGGTGCCTAGAGTTTCCCTTTTAAATCATTTTGTGAACAAACTGAGTGGGAGGAGGGACTGGAGGTAGAAGGGAGTGACTTTGCTCAAGTGACTTGACCTGAGAGGGAGTGGGTATGGAGAAAAGACCGGACCTGAGTGTGGGATTGAGTTTGGGGGAAGGGACTAGGCCGAAGGGAGGGAATGGAAGTTCCCAACCAAAGAGGGTGTGGCAGGGAGGGTGGAGTGGTGGCACAGGACTCTAGCTTCAAGTAAGGATTAAAAAAACAGACATACAGCGCCTTCACCCAGTGGCAGAATCCTATTGTTTTTATTCTAGTTCTGCTACTGTTGTAGACATAAAACAAACTGGTTGTGTCTGACATAAACCTAGAACTAAATCATACCTAGTAAAGCAGCAGCGCGTCTTCTCCAATCAGCTTCGAAGCTGAAGTTATTTACGTTTAACTCAGTCTGACTCTAAACAGCGTGTGCTGTACACAGGACGATTAATCAACACTGATTAATCGATAATGGGAATAGTTGACAACTATTTTAATCATCGATTAGTTGTCGATTAATCAATTAGTTGTTTCAGCCCTACTTAAAATAGACTTGCACTTAATGTCTAAGATGAAACACAGCCACGGGGACACCGCGGTTCATACAAGTAAAGGTACATAGGTAACTAAACACAAAACATACTATTACTTACAAAATTACATATATACATATACAGAGTCCAGGGCACAAGAAAGTAAATCCAGAGTGACTGTAATTTATCCTGAGACGACTAGCTTCCTAGCCTGCTCTCTCTGTACATTTAATTTTGTAAATAATAGGGTACATGGGCCTAGAGATGTATTCGGGAGATGAAGGCCTGATGTTCTATATTATTTCCCTGCCCTCTCCTATGTTGAAGACATCCTGTGCCTGAAGGGCGCAGGGTGTTTGCGTAATCTGTGTTATGTACGAATAATGTTATTGTCTATGTATGTATGAATGTTATCGTCCATGTGTGTGTATCTGTTGCTATCTGCTGATAGGTTGACTAGGTGGGTTATTTTAGCCTTTTCCAGCTTCCCCTCTCTGCAATGTGTTATTATCTGTTGTATGTTTGAGTGGTCTTTTGTTGATCTTCACTGTCAGGCAAACACTGCCCCATTATCTAATGCTCAGGCTGTGATTACATGACACCCTATTGTTTCATGTGTGGACATGTCTGGTTCACTTGAGGCTGGGGGGGGGCGCAGGGTGTGATTTTCCATTGGTCTCTAGCCCCACCTGGGACTGTATATATTTAACTCAATATAGGTGTTCAGTTGTTGGTTGCGGTTCTAAACCTCCCGCCGTCTTATTTCTGGGGGATGCTAGCAAGGCCCTTTACCTGTAACTGTCCTTAAACTTCGTCTAAGGACTGGAGAAAGGCACGAAAGCCTGCTGGGTAGAACATGGGGGGGGGCGGCAAGGAAGCGGTATTAACAGATGTGACCAAGTCGGGGTACGGGTATCTGTTACAAGTATGTTTTGTGTTTGGTTACCTATGGACCGTCATTTGCGTGGATGGACCCGGGTGTCACCGTGGCTGCGGTTTTAAATGCAGGCCTATTTTAAGCATTATAGCAAAAGTTAAGTTTTAATGTATTTTCTATACCACCTCTGAATTTAACCATTTATTTTCTCAATGACAGATAATGGGTTACCTCCTTTAATTAATGGTTATTATCACACATATCATCTGGCTTCCTTATTTCGCTCAACAGAATATTAACATCTAGCCCTAAGTAGAATTTATTTTGTTTTGATAAATCAAACCAACATAATTCACCCAGTTGTAAATATCAAGACTTACCGGTTTGCAAAGGCCCAGTAGGTTCATTATTGACTTCCAGCTGCTGAGGATCTGAACACGGACTGGCTTTAAAAACATACCTTGGAGAACCTAATTAAATATAGATTTATTACAAAATAGACAAGTGCAAAGTACATACAGGCTTAATAATCTTCTATTTGAACCCGCAGTTAGAAGATTTCACTTAAAAAGTCCGAGCAGGATATTGCGTCATCGATTGACAGCATGAATACTGGTGACTAGCTCGGTATTATTATGCACCAATCACTGCACACCCTATATTCACATATTTGCTTTTATTTCCCCACTTTGGGCCCTGTCACCTCCTAACGCTAGCGTTCACATAAGTGAGCATTACCGCTAGGTTAATTGAGGTGATAGCGTTAAGGCCAGACCGCCTCCCGGTCGCTAACAGGTTAAAAAAATCCGCTAGCGAATCGGTATTAGCGCTTTTTAGCGTGAGCTTGCTGGACTTTGCGCTCCTTATGCTTAACATGTGGAGCGCAAAGTGTAAGCAGAGAGTAATTAGCGTTAGGATCACAAAGTCCCAACGCTAATTACACCCTGCTGCGGCTAACTGAAAAGTTACACACAGCTGTATGCTGGTGCTAACGGATACCGCTTCTGCAGAATCAGCAGCAGCTGGAACCCCCCCTAAAAAATAATAATCAGATACTCACCTCTCATCCTGCAATGCAAGAACAGCGCCCTGATCCACCGCTTCTGGCCGCCGGGAGCAGAGTGAGACGGAGGAAAAAAAGTCCCCAGTCTCCTTCCGTGGACCTGCAGGATCTCGCGGGGGGCGTGATCTTGCAGGTCATGTGACCCGGCAGCAGAAGCCTCCATAGAGTCCTATGGACTCCAGGAGGGGATGCTTGCGATGGCGTGTTAGCGCTGCCGTGAGCATCCTAGAGCCTAGCGGCCGTTACTACTTGTAAAATGGGGACGCGAAGGGGAAATTTGCGACCACAAATTCTTCCCCTTAGCGTCCCCGTTATAGCTTAGGGCACACGATAGTGCCCTTTGTACGGTGAAGCATTAGTGCGGCTGCTTTACAAAGGATAAAAAGATGTGTATATTCACTATCCATCATGTGTTTTATGTAGAGCGAAAAAGAAAAATAAAGAAGCTGTTGAGGTAATCATCACATGTCTATGCGTAGAAGCACTTAATGTCAGTCGTGGAATACGGCTCTAATATAACTAATGGAGATGGTATGTATAACATATGCAGACATTATCTTAACATAGGGAATCGCTATCCCACTCTTGCCACAAAGTGTGTCACTATACCAGTGATGGTGATCTTTGGCACCTCAGATGTTTTGGAACTCCATGTCCCATGATGCTTAGCTAGACTTAAAGCTGTCAGAGCATTAGGGGACATGTAGTTTAAAAACATCTGTGATGCCAAGGTTCACCACCCCTGTCCTATACATTGTGTGGAGGCATTCATTTGCCCCTAGGAGCAGAAGAACGAGCTAATACAAAGGTGCTCGCTCGTCTATCCTGAAGATGGTAGTTCTCGAATACTTAACGACTTCTAAAGACGAGTGTATTTACAAAATCACTTCGCACACCAAAACACCCCCCCCCCCCAAAAAAACAACCTTTACTCGTCTCTCATCCCAAGGTGGAGATGAGGTCTCGAACCGCTGGTTCCCCTCGCTGGGAGCAGTGAGACTGGGAAAAAAATGGTTCCCAGTCTTCCTCCGTGTTTAATCTGCAGCTCCTGTGTAATCTCTCGAGTGTGAGCTTGCGGGTTGGGACGCGCTGGGTTCCAAGGAGGTTTTTTTTTAATAGTTTTTCTTTTATCTATAACAGCCCTCTTTATTATCATTCATTGGATCTTATATGTAAATTTCAGACATTTTCGTTCAGTAGTTTCTTTGCAAACAGCGTTTCACTTTTCAAACATTCAAGCGTATGTTTTTTTTCCCACTCCATTCGTCTGCGGTGTCGGCTTTTTCCGGCGGCTGCTCTGTGCTGTGATCGGCTCCTGCTCGGGTTTCTCTGGCGTGTTTGGCGGGGTTAATCCAGATGTTTTTGCGGGTTTCGGTGTGCATTTGCCAGGTTTTGCGGTGAGTGTTCGGCGGGTTTGCGGTGGCTTTTCCCTGCACTACGACAGCCCTGTGGTGCTTGCTGAATACACTGCAGAGTCGCCAAAATGGGATCGCCAAATTGCCCCGAATTGAAGAGAACAAAAAGTCACCGAACGTGCAGAGACTTTTAGATTCTCTTTGAATAACCCTGATTGTTTTTTGTTGATAGTTTTACTCATCTCCACGTTTGTCGGTGAAGAGAGAAATGCCATTTCTAGATATCACTCACATATAAATACATGTCACTTCAGGCTTTTGTCTTTACGTGTGACTTTGCTGCTCAATGTTCCTATTTAAACTTATTCAGTTTTTTGTCTTTTGTTTGTTATATTTTTATGACTTTAATGCTAGATAAATAAATCCAGCTTACCTGTTTGTAAAGACCCGGAGGGCTCATCGTTGCCTTCCATCTGATTGGATTCTGAACATGGACTGGGTTTGAAAATGTACCTCGGACAATCTAAGGAAACATACAGTACGTTTATGGAAAACAGACATTTTTGGAGGGCAGATACTCGTATGGCCCTATCACCTCCTTAACGCTAGCACTAGTGCTCACATAAGTGAACGATAGCGCTAGGTTAATTGAGGTGATGACGTTACGGCCAGATCACCTTCCATTTGCTAACGGCTTAAAAAAAAATCCTTTAGCGAATCGGTATTTGTGCTTTTTAGCGCGAGCTTACTGTTCCTTTGCTCGCCCTATGTTTAACATGGGGAGCGCAAAAAGAGTAAGTAGAGAGTAATAAGCGCTAGAATCACAAAGTCCTAACACTGATTACTCACCGTTGCGGCTAACTGAAAAGTTAATCACAGCTCTATGTTGGAGCTAATTGATACCGCTTTTGTGGAATCAGTGAGCAGCAGCTGGAACCTCCCACAAAAATCCCATACTCACCTCTCATCCCGCGACGAGAACGGCGGCCTAATCCGCTGCCTCTGGCCGCCGGGAGCAGAGTGAGCCTGAGGGAAAAGGTCCCCAGTATCCCTCCACGATCACTCCACCGACCTGCAGGATCTCACGAGAGGCAGGATCTTGTTGGGCAGCAGAAGCTTCCATGGAGTCCTACACTCTCTGTCTCACTCACACGCCCTCACACAGTCACTCACTCTCACTCTTTCTTGTGCGCGCGCTCTCTCACTGCACCTTTTCTTGTGCTCTCTCTGCTTTATCTTGCCGTCTTTCTCTCTTTACCTATTCTTGCAGTGTCTCCCTGTGTGCATTGATTTCTTTCCTTCCCTGTCTCTGCAGTAGCTGGAAGTGAAAGAGTTACAGGTTGGAATGGCACTCAGCCCCGCCCTCCCCTCCCCTCACAGTGCAGGAGGGAGGAGGAGCAACTCAGTCGCACGTGCTCAGTGCATTTTTTATCTATTCCTAGTTATACGCACTGATTGGTTAGCTCAAAGTGCCTCCTGATGTGGGCGTGGAAAACGCCAAGAAAGAAAAGCAGGTATATATGAAAAAATATCATATTTACTTGTTTTTTATGTCTGCTGAATGACACTACTGACTCATTCAAAAGGCATAGCATGTTTTTAAAAGCACACTGACAAAGCAGGCATGTCCCTTTAACGCTTACATATCTGAATGCTACAGTTAGCGTCCCGTATGTAATCTATCCCTACATTGGGAAAGTCCAAAAGCTTGGCAGTTGAAAAATATCAGGCATTTTGTTGTCGTGTTAATTATCTATATTAATAATTTCTCCATTCCTTTACTTCCTGTTGTGGACATCATGGCGACTGACCCGCACCTCTGAACTTCTCCCAGACACCAGCCTGGCGTTTGTTCCACGGGATGGGTGATCTGGTGGCTTCATTTATCCAAAATATCTCAAAAGGATTGACTCATTATGCTCACGTATACCTGCCTTTCATTCTTTCAGGACGCTTACACTGCCGTATTTGGTGTACTGGATGAGCTGGGATAGTTTCCATAAAGTTTGTCATATATATATATATATATATATATATTATATGAAGAAAGCTGTGGCAACCAGCTGAGGCCATAAATATACTCACTGGTGCCTGGGTACAGAGTCCAGTGAACAATATGAAAACCAAATGAAAAAGGACGCACACCAGGACTTAGATAGAGCAAACTGGTAAAAACAAAGTTTAATCCATATAAATTAAAAGGATGCCCAAGTGCATCAAGAAACCGACGTTTCGGCCCTCACAGGGGCCTTTATCAAGGTGGTGGGCACAAGGTGAATACCGGGTATTTATAGAAAGTATGTGAAGCATAAATGAATCACTTATGATTGTGATTATGATTCATTTCCTTTTGCTTGCTATATTTTCATGAATTTAATGCTAGGCAAAGGAAAACAATTTACCTGGTTGTAAAGACCCAGAAGGTTCATCGTTGACTTCCATCCCATGAGTGTCTGAACATGGACTGGCTTTGAAAACGTAACTTTCGCAATCTAAGGAAAGATAGATTTATTAAAAGCAGGCTTTTGGAAAGGGCAGACTCGGGGCTCTATTACAATGTTGGTGCTAACTTAACCAGAGCAGTTGTAAACTTAAAACCTCCATAGACTATAATGGCTCTGGGAAGTTTACAACAGCTCTGGTTAAGTTACCACCAACTATGCAATATGGCACTTTAGGTTTGGGTATCTTTTAATACATAGCTTGAACACCTCACCAGCAACGAGAGGAAGGACCTGAAATCACCGCGTGACAAGAATTTATATATATATATAATATATATATATATACGCGAAAGTCCTGACTGACTGACTGACTGATCAACGCCCAGCTGAAACCGTTTAACGTAAAATTTTGAAGGTTGTCAGGTATATTACACAGAAAAAGAGGAATTTTAAAATGGATGCCTGTAGCCATTTTGTTTTTAAAGACAGTTTCTTTTCTTTAACATTTTCTCTAAGTTTAGAAATGAACGAGATTTTTTTTACAGAGTTCATTCCTGGGTGAAGTCTTTTAT
This sequence comes from Leptobrachium leishanense, assembly GCA_009667805.1. Lineage (NCBI taxonomy): Eukaryota > Metazoa > Chordata > Amphibia > Anura > Megophryidae > Leptobrachium > Leptobrachium leishanense. Next base: position 6,057,138 of record CM019063.1, on the reverse strand, counting down.
ATTTTTTTTAGAAGTGCCAGACATGAAGGAATCTAGAATGTTTCTTTTGTGTGATAAGGTTAGAGTTAAGTGCTAAGACGTGTCATAATTAAATTTATTGGTCTGTCTTAAAACAAAAGATATTTTGTCTTTTGGGTATAGGAATAAAGAGTTAATATTCTCTAATATAGATTTATATTTACTAAATATATGTTTATAATCAAGGTATATTTTATTATATTAACAGTAGGAAATATATATTCCATTAAATATTGTAGAAAGTATATAATTGGTAAATAATAAAATTAACTAAAGAATAGATTCTGTTGAGTTAACCAGAAAAGAATTCAGCTGAAAGTGAGTAACTAAAAGGGAGTAGGGATATAAATCAAAGATGACAGATGGAGACACTGTGTCTAGTGACTGAGAGAGAGGTCTTTGTTAAGTCAGATTGACCTTTTGACCCGAGATAAGAAAATTAAAAAGAAATGGGAGAAATTTTTAAGAAGTGCAATACTGCCCTCTAGAGGATAGTAAATATTATAATTCATATTACCAAAAATATTGCGTGATGTCAAATTGGCTATAATAAGTGGCAATGTTGGTTACAAGTCAGTCGGAGATTCCAGCGGTCAGACTCACACCGCAATGCATTCAGACGTCCAATACACATGACACTCTGAGAGTAAGTCGGAGATTCCAGCATTCACAGACTCACACTGCAATGCATTACACATGACCCTCTGAGAGTCCAAGATTCCAACACTCAGACTCACACCACGATGCAGGCAGATCCCAAGACATGAGGCAATCAAGATTCTCACTAAATTTCTGACTCTCACCAACTCTCTAACTCACATGCATTGATTATCTGATAGATAATCTTCACACATTCCAAAAATTACTACATCAGGAATTCCAAGGCAGACTTATCAACATCCAAATTGGACAGGTAATGTATGAAATAAGGAATTAATGTAAATATATATTTGTAGAGATTCTTGCAACGTAGACTGAGACTTCTCGGATACGGTTAAATCCAAATTCTAAGTATTTTCTATTCTGCAGATAGAAATATGAAGAAGTGGATATAGGGATTTATTCCTAAAAGAAATGTTGTAAGATTGATACCAATATATATATTGAATTTGGAAATTACTGTGATTAAAATTAATAAGCAAGGAATTATATAACTACAAAATAAAAAGCAAAAGATTAGAAGTTTAATTCTCGAGATTAGGGGAGGATTCACTAAATAAGTTTTTATTACTTATCATTAAATTAGCTCATCTTTTGTTGATCCATGTAGCATCGAGATATATATATATCTATAAGAGCTGGCTGGTTAAACATTGTTTGCTGGGAAATGCATGTTGTATTAAGCAGAAATGTTTATTAACCATTTGTGTATTAGTTACTAACTGATAAGGTAAATGATATTAATCATATATGCAGTTACTAACCGGAGATACATATATTGTGAAGCTAGTTTTTATATGCTGATGGATTGTGGTTTATAAATTTTTGTTTATGATATGAGATTTGAAATTTTTTTGTATACGTAATAAATATATATATATATATATATAGAAAAGAAGAAAATGGGCGCAGATCGTAGAGAACAGACAAATAAAACCATAAAAACTAAAAGAAAAAATAATAAAAATATATAAATGAAAAAATGCTGCAAGGTCCCATGTGGATCCACTTCCTATGTCCACATAACAATGAATAACAGTAAAAAGGAAAAGGTCCTCGCGCAATGTGAACAAATTATATTCAAAATCTTCTTTGATGATCCCTCTGAATTCCTAAAAGACATAAAGATGGACACATATTGCGCAGTATGTCTGGAAATGGGAATCAAGGTCAAGAAGAAAATAGTAGTTCAACTCACTATTTCAAGAGCCATATAAGCCGGCTCCAAGCAAACAAGCATGGGATATATACAGTATGGCAACGATATAATCACCAACGTCAACAGCTTGTTTGTGGGATAGTCCGCTCCGCCAGTATGAAATCCAGAATGGTGATGGATAATGTTCGGTTTGCGAGACAACTCTTATAAGGTTGATATCCCAAGGAAATAATGCACGTAGATAGATCCAATCCAATTTAAAATATTTATTAAAATAAATGGATGGAATGGAATGGCACTAACGCGTTTCGACTCTCAGTCTTTCTCAAAGTGCATCCCTGTGTATTAGTTACTAACTGATAAGGTAAATGATATTAATCATATATGCAGTTACTAACCAGAGATACATATATTGTGAAGCTAGTTTTTATATGCTGATGGATTGTGGTTTATAAATTTTTGTTTATGATATGAGATTTGAAATTTTTTTGTATACGTAATAAATATATATATATTTTTATCCGATTATTGTATTTTTCAAAGCAAAACACAGACAATTAAAAGAATTCAGGATAATTTCTAAGAAATATAAACGATTGATATTTGTGTCTCGTATAAGTATCTTATGAAATAATAATCCCTGATATATTGGAGGCAACTGCCGAGATAGGTCCAGTAAATCCAATATAGACATATTGGAGGCTTGGCTGATAGGTCCAATATATAACGTGTTGTATTCACGTGCAGAGATTATATCCGACAAGGTGCTCTGTTTTTATGATGTAGGCACCCACTAAGGAAGGATTTTTGGAAACTCCGCCCCATAGGGGGTTGAATATTTTATACAGGATACCTATAGCTCAAAAACAGAAGATGTTACAGACGTTAAAATCGGTATTTAGATTCTTCTTGAAAAATAAAACACGTATTTTACTGTTTTTCACAAATTCGACTGGGGGGGCGAAAAAAGGGGGGTTGAATATTTAAAATATTTTAAACAGGATACCTATATCTTAAAAACAGAAGATGTTACAGACGTGAAAATCTGTATTTAGATTCTTCTTGAAAAATAAAAAAACACGTATTTTACAATTTTCTGAAAATTCCTTGGGGGGGAAAGGGGGGTTGAATACTTTTAACATAAACGCGAAAGTCCTGACTGACTGACTCATCAACGCCCAGCTGAAACCGTTTAACCTAGGAACGTGAAATTTTGAAGGTGCACTGTTTTTATGATGTGGGCACCCACTAAGGAAGAATTTTTGGAAACTCCGCCCCTAAGGGGGTTGAATATTTTAAACAAGATACCTATAGCTCAAAAGCAGAAGATGTTACAGACGTGAAAATTGGTATTTACATTCGCCTTGAAAAATAAAAAAACACGTATTTTACCATTTTCTGAAAATTCCATGGGGGGGCCAAAATGGGGGTTAAATACATCTATATATATATATAAACGCGAAAGTCCTGACTGACTGACTCATCAACGCCCAGCTGAAACCGTTTAACCTAGGAACGTGAAATTTTGTAGGTGCACTGTTTTTATGATGTAGGCGCCCACTAATGAAGGATTTTTGGAAAATCCACCCATAAGGGGGTGAAAAAGGGGGTTGAATATTTTAAACACGATACGTATAGCTCAAAAACAGAAGAGGCTATAGGTGGGAAAATCGGTATTTAGATTCGTGTTGAAAAATAAAAAAACATGAATTTTACTGTTTTTCAGAAATCCAAGTGGGGGGGCGAAAAAAGGGGGTTGAATATTTTAAACAGGATACCTGTATCTCCAAAACAGACGATGTTACAGCCCTGAAAATTGGTACCGGTATTTAGATTCGTCTTGAAAAATAAAACAACAGGTATTTTACCATGTTCTGAAAATTCCTGGGGGGGGGGCAAAAAGGGGGTTGAATACTTTTATCAGTATACCTAAATTTCCAAAAACCAAAGATGTTACAGGTGTGAAATCTGGCACTTACAATCTTCTTGAAAAATAAAAAAAAAACACATGTTTTACGATTTTCCAAGAATCCCACGTGGTGGGTGAAAAAAAGGGGGGTGAATACTTTTAAACAGGATACCTATATCTCAAAAGCAGAAGATGTTACAGACGTGAAAATTGGTATTTAGATTCGTCTTGAAAATAAAACAACACGTATTTTACCATTTTCAAAAAATCCAGTGGGGGTCAAAAAGGGGGATGAATACCTTTATCACTATACCTATATTTCAAAAACAAATGATGTTACAGGTGTGAAATTCGATATTCACAATCTTCGTGCAAAAAAAAAAAAACAAAAAAAAAACATGCTTTACCATTTTCCGAAAATCCAGTTAAGGGGGGGTGGGGGAAAGGGATGTGAATACTTATCAGTATACCTATATTTCAAAAACCAAAGATGTTACAGGTGTGAAATTTGGCACTTACATTCTTCTTTAAAAATAAAAAAACACGTTTTACAATTTTCCAGAAATCCCAAGTGGAGGGGAAAGGGGGGGGGGGGGTTTACCAAAAAAGCCTCAAGTTTCTTTTAAAAAACTATTTTAACAAATCCTAAAATCCACGCGAGCGAAGCCGCGGGCAAAAGCTAGTCCGATATATATATATATATATATAATTATTTATAAAGAGCCAAAATATTCAGTACCGCTGTACAACTGGTGGTATGAGACAAACATAAAATTAACAAATACATTTGAAACATGAGACCAATATGAAAAGGAGGACCCTGCTCCAGTGAGCTTACAATCTAAGAGGAGAGGGGGGACACACTGAGGTGAGGGTAAATAGCAGAGTATGAGAGGTAATGGGGTGCATTGGGGCTGTGTGGGAGATGGATCAGGAAAGGTACAATAGGGGATTATGGAGTGAGCCGATAGGTATTCCTGAAGTAATGTGTGCTCTGAGAAATCTTGAAAAACAAGAGGCATGGGGAGAGTCGAATGTTATGAGGGAGGGAGTTCCATAGATAGGGGGCAGCTTGGGAGAAGGCCTGAAGGCGAGAGTGAGGATGCAGGTATGAGGAGAGGATAACAACAGATCATTGGCAGAGCGAAGTGATCGGGATGAACTTAACCTTCTAATAAGAGAGGAAATATAGGAGGTTATGGAGAGCTTTGTATGTGAGGACCAGGATTTTGGATTGAATTATAAAGGAAACAGGGAGCCAGTGCAGAGATGGACAAAGGCGTGAGGTGTGAGAGGTGCAGCATGTGAGGTGTCAAATGTACGGGATGTGAGAGGTACGGGATGTGAGATGGAGATGGGAGAGGTACGGGATGTGAGAAGGAAGAGGTACAGGATGTGAGATGGGAGAGGTACGGGATGTGAGATGGGAGAGGTACAGGATGTGAGATGGGAGAGGTACGGGATGTGAGATGGCAGAGGTACAGGATGTGAGATGGGAGAGGTACAGGATGTGAGATGGGAGAGGTACAGGATGTGAGATGGGAGAGGTACAGGATGTGAGATGGGAGAGGTACAGGATGTGAGATGGGAGAGGTACAGGATGTGAGATGGGAGAGGTACAGGATGTGAGATGGGAGAGGTACAAGATGTGAGATGGGAGAGGTACAGGATGTGAGATGGGAGAGGTACAGGACGTGAGATGGGAGAGGTACGGGATGGGAGAGGTACAGGATGTGAAATGGGAGAGGTACGGGATGTGAGATGGGAGAGGTACGGGATGTGAGATGGGAGAGGTACGGGATGTGAGATGGGAGAGGTACGGGATGTGAGATGGGAGAGGTACGGGATGTGAGATGGGAGAGGTACGGGATGTGAGATGGGAGAGGTACGGGATGTGAGATGGGAGAGGTACGGGATGTGAGATGGGAGAGGTACGGGATGTGAGATGGGAGAGGTACGGGATGGGAGAGTTACAGGATGTGAGATGGGAGAGGTACGGGATGTGAGATGGCAGAGGTACGGGATGTGAGATGGGAGAGGTACAGGATGTGAGATGGGAGAGGTACAGGATGTGAGATGGGAGAGGTACAGGATGTGAGATGGGAGAGGTACAGGATGTGAGATGGGAGAGGTACAGGATGTGAGATGGGAGAGGTACAGGATGTGAGATGGAGATGGGAGAGGTATGGGATGAGCATTTTATTAGAGTCCTGGGTTAGGAAGGGGTGGGTGAGAGCAATGATTTTTTGTAGCAAATGACAGGATTTGGTGTAGTGACTGCATGTAAGGAATGGAGAGATGAGGTCAGAGAGGACACGGAGGCAGCAAGCCTGTGTGGTGGAAGTAATGGTGGTACCATTCACCTGAAGGGAGACAGGTGCAGAAGGGTAGATTTAAAGGGAGGGAAGAAAATGATTTAAAGATTTAGGCCCCTATTACATTCCTCGCGCAGCGCATTTACGTGCTCACAAATGCGCATTTGCGCGAGGAAAAAACCATTAGCGCATAACGTCCTATTACGATGTTCGCGCAAACGATGCGTGTTAACGTCCAACGCGAGTGACCCTGCGCAAACCCAGCGCAAGTTCCTGCGCGCATCCTATACTTAACATTGTGAGCGCCAATGCGTTAGTACGCGTATGCAAGCATGGTATTACAATCTTAGCGCAAAATGTAACGCACGACGTTTTGCGCGCATCATTTTAACGTCTTTGAAAACCTGGTGTTAATTTACAATCTGAACGTTCTGGCCGAAACGAAATGAACCTGCACAAAAAAAAAAAAAAAATACAGCACAGTGCAGTTACACATTCTACACATACCCAAACAATAAAATTTACAAATGGTTTAATTTTTTATTTTTGTTGCAGCACATATACGCAGATTGACTTTGACAGGCGCAACAACCAAAACCTAGCAAATGGTGGTTCTTAATTCTGATTGCCCACCGATTCCTGCACGCAACGGTCATTTGACCCGGCTTTGCACTCTGGATTTGCGCTCGGAAAAAGTAGAAGGCTGAAAAAATGCGCTCGGATCGTAATACCGCGTTAATTTACGCGCGCTAATGTTTTTTAGCAAAAAAATTGCATTTGCGCGAAGAGTGTAATAGGGGCCTTAAAGTCTGAAAAGGACTTCAATTTTGGACAGATTGAGGTTTACTGTTAGCGGTATATAAAATAGTGGTTCACTGAAATGAAAATTTAGGACCGAAACTGCAAGAGGAGTTCAGCCAAAATCCCAAAATGACTTTTTACCCTAAACTTTTTGCTAAAAATAGTTGTCTTTGTATAATTGTATTAATATTAGACTTAATTTGAAATGAAAACCAAGTCAATAATAACCAGACATTTATTCAGAGCAATATGCCAAAATTGGACAGAAAATATCTTGGAAGATGTCCAAATCGGCAAATTTGGCGGAGTTGTGTGGAAATGGCATGCAATAACAGATTAATGAATGAATGTAAGAATCCTTTGGAGTCATGAAAGAAGGTGGACATGGTTTTTGTTGGGTTAAGTCAATGGAGTTCAATATGTGGAGGAGGCCAGTAGGAGACACCTTGGGCCCTATTACATTGTTCACGCAAAAACGCTCACGCAACGTGTGAATTTGTGCGCCAAGCGTTAAACGTTAACGCGCGTAAATCAATGCTGGAATTACAATCCTCTCTCATTTTTTCATCCGTAGAGCAATAACACGCGTTAAACGGACGCGCACAAGCGCAGCAAAGTTGCGCGCAGAAATCAGTGTGCGGACTGTTTTTTTCACGCGATTCAGCCAATCAGAATTAAGAACCACAATTGTCTCACGTTATGTTTTTGCGCCTGTCAAAGTCAATCTGCGCATATATGCTGCAGCAATAATAAATGCACACACAACTTCTCCATTTATTGGTTTGGGTATGAGTAGAATGTGTAACTATACTTTGCTGCGTATTTTTTTTTGGGCTGGTGTATTTGGTTTCGGCCAGGTTGATAGAATTTGCCATTTAGGAGTTGCTAAAATTATGCGCGCAACGTCTATGCGTTACAAACTGCGCATAGATTGTAATACCATACGCGTACCAGCGCACAAACGCATTTGCGCTCACAATGTTAAGTATAGGACGCACAAAGTACAGTAAGCTCGCACAGCGTTTGCACAGGTCCACCCGCAGTAGACATATACGCAAGTTTGTTGCGCTGACGTTGTAATACGACGTTCAACGCAAAGGGTTTTGCCCCTCGCGTTAATGCATTTTTGCACCGGCACAAACGTATGCGCGAAGATTGTAATAGGGCCCCTTATGTCTGGAGGACCACTCAGCAAACAAGACAAAGGGGGTGGGCATATGGCCGACAAAGCGTGGTCTGGTACACGAAGCAAGGGCTGTGGGCAGACAGCTGGCAGAAGCAACGTCTGGTACATGTAGCAAGGGCCGTGGCCAGGCAGCTGGCAGAAGCGTGGTCTGGTACACGTAGCAAGGGCCATTACACAGGGAGTCCAACAAACAAGGCTGGAGTTCAGGAAAACATAACAGGGATACTAGGAGGCTCAGGACAACTGAGCAATGAACAGCAGGCAGGCCGGGATTTAAATAGGACGCTTATGGAGTGTCCATCAATATGGAGTCGTCTTGGCCAGACACGTGGGATGCTGAGGGTCATCGCTGTTCTTCGGGAGCTACAGGGGGGATGCGGTGGACTGCTCAAGGAGGCTGTGTGGAGGCTGAGGAGGATGGTGACAGGTCTGAACGCTTGCGGTTTGGCAACCCGCAGGAGCCGCGACGGACCTGGGGGCGAGCGACTGAGGGGATAGACAACCTGACAGTTTTCTTGGCAAGAGATGGAGCAAAACTATTGTCAGGAACCATGCCTGCTTGTCTGAAACCATGCCTGCTGATGCATCAGATCCATGAAAGGTGCTGCCCCCTGGTCAGCACTACTACCAGCACTGATAGAGGTTAATAAGTCAAAGCACCAAAACACACACACAACCACACCCCCTGTTTGTCCACAAAGGACCTCTCCCTCCTAGGTGCAGTACCTCAGTATTGGTTTATCCCCTGATCTGTTCCGACGTTCATTCTGTATATTCATTGATTCACCGTGTACCAGACCCCCTGCTTTGCCCACCGACCACCACTCTGTGCCAATCCTCTGACCTCCTATTTGACTACTCTCTGTCTAATCCATTGTACTGCGCTCTGGCATCACCCAGTATCCATTCCATCACGGTATTGAGGTGTGGGTTTCCCTGCATACTGGGCTCAGACCACCCTGAACTTTGGGTCCCACAATGGCCCGCGCCAGGTGCGATCCTGACAACTATCAGATTGGAGCAAGAATTTGTAATGTAAGAAATTGGCAGTGTTGTGAGAAGTTCTCCAGCCATGTTCAGCTGTCCTGGAGTGGCATGTGTATGTAGGGTACCACGGTTGGACTTAAGTGCACAACGAAGAGTGGTAGGTGCCAATTTCTCCAGTGAAGTTGAAAGGGCACAGACACACAAAAAAAAAAAAAAGTACAGTGACATCCCATGCCCAAGATGCTGGCACTAATTGCCCTCTAGAATGATACTCCACTCCATTCACAGCCCCAAAAACCATAGTAAGGCTTGGGTCAGACGAGCGTTCCTTCTACTCAACGCCCGTCTGGCCACCTCGCTGAGTGCAGTTAGTGCGCTCTGCACTGCAAGGCTAGATCCTCCTATGAAGGATTGCGCTTTGCAGCTCCGGCAACGGCACGCTCAACAGCGTGTGGCCGGCCCCGTAACAGCGTGTGGCCGGCCCCGTAACAGCGTGTGGCCGGCCCAGTCAGTGTCACAATGCTGCGACGGACGCCGTAAGCCACGTCAGTACGGGCGCACATAGTGCGCTCGTCTGACACTGGCCTAAAGCATTAGGATTCTATATCCGAAACCTGTTTACGTTGAAAAATGATAACAAAGAATGTTTAAACTAAATGGACCTGTAAATGGAAATATTCACAATAATATATAGTAACAAAAAAGTACAAAAACTTGGTAATATAAATAGACTTGAAATATAAAACAATTATGCTTTTTGATGACGGGTAGAGTTTTTAATGTTTCAGTCATTCTACTGGAAAAACCTGCTTCCTGCGGCAGGAACAGATAACTATCTTATTTAATCTGATCTTAGTTCACTTCTCTGACAGAAATTAAACAGACATTAACAAGTGGGAAATGCAAAAAACAAAACTAAAAAAAATGTAAAAAAAAAAAATACAAATTTTTTTTTAAAAAAAATGGCCCTTTACGGAAATGATCAACACAAACCTGTGTAGACAGATTAAATAAGCTCTATGTTCTGGCACAAGTTGATTCTGGTGACACCGACATGTTAAAGTAAAACACTGACTTAAACGGTTGTGATTCCCGTAATACAAATATATATAAAACGGCGAAAAGCAGCAGAAAAGGGCAATCTCACCAATGCTCTCCTCAGGACTCTGCATCTGATCAGGAGCCATTGATTCATCCTTATTAAGTTGCTCGGGAGATGTGGAGCCTTGGGCAACTATATTGTCATAAAAAAGGGAGATGTTACTTTGGGGTAAGAAAACAGAAAATTTATTTATTTTATTTATTTATTTATAAAGGATTTTACCAGGAAGGATACATTGAGATTTCTCTCGTTTTCAAGTATGTCCTGGGTTCGAGAACATTGAGTGGTTACAGAAATACAAAATAGTAAAATGCAAGATATTAACACAAGACCAAATATACAGATTAACAGAAAAATAAATATGGCGGAAATAAAGTCATTATGTTACATGTTTACAGGTGCATTCCGTATTGAGGTATGTTAATAGGGAATTCTTAAGGGACTTTAGACTGGGGGAAGATTTGACGGCGTCTGGGAGGTTATTCCATATTTGTGGTGCTCTGTAGGAAAATGAGGATCGAGCCATTTTCTTTTTGTATTGCGGTATTGCAAGTAAGGTGCTGGTCCTGGATCTGAGGTTATAGGATGAGGGAACTGCCGGGGGAAGCAGCATATTCAGGTAGGGTGGTAGCTTCCCAGAAAAGCTCTTAAACACCAGGTTGGAAAGGTGAAGGGTGCGTCTAGAGTCCAGTGATGGCCAGTTTAGTTCTTTAACATGTCAGAATGGTGTGTCATGTAGTTACATTGTAGCACAAAGCGACAGAATGAGTTATACAATGTAGTAAGTTTACGTTTTAGGTGTGGTTTGCGGGGCTGCTGCATACACTACATCTCCATATTCAATGGCTGGCATAAGCATTTGTTGTACAATCTGCTTTCTTACCGCGGGGCTCAGGCAGGATTTGTTTCTGTACAGGGCACCTAGTTTGGGGTAGAGTTTAGATGAGAGTTTTTCGATGTGGGGGCAAAAGATAGATTTGGGTCTAACCACATACCTAGGTATTTGAGAGAAGGGACTGTGGTCAGCGTGCCATTTGATCTTGTCCCAACACATAGATGGGGTGTTTGCAATTTGTGTAGTTTAGGTGCAGTTCCAAAGAGCATCGTTACAATTGCAAAATGATGATTTTGGTGCGAGCCGTGCATGAAATACTGTATTATTAATGCAGCCTTGCACAGGGTAAGTTACATTATCCCCTCTCTAACAGGTCTGTACACTACGGATTATGGCCGCGCTGTGTTTGCATGAATACAGTAAAGAAATAAAGCAACTAAAGGAACATTTTGATATTTATCCTGAGGAAGCCCCTTAACATGGAGCGCTGGGTTAATCACTTGATTTACTCCAAGGGAATCAACTCGTGTACGGAGCCCCACTGGTGTCAGCATGAAAAAAAAAATAACTAGCACATGGGGACGATGTGTTAGGTCGTGCGGACGATCTACTAAATTTTTTCCACATGTTAACTACTCTTTTTCGTTAGCGTGCGCATGAGTTCCCCGTTCCGTGCGTATGTAAAAGAGACAGAGTCCCCTCCCCGAGTCCTCCTACCTCGGGGCAGGACTGCAGCCTCCAGCAGCTCTCTTTGGCCGGTTGCAGATGTTTGATAAGAGCAGTGATCCCTTCATTGCTTTTGTATTGGTGCTGTGGCTCATCAGGTTAATGCGCCTGGCTAGTAAGCAGGAGGTCCTGAAATTGAATCTCAACAGGGCCTGTGTTTTTTTTACTTCACACATCTACCCGTGCTATATATAATATATATATATATATATATATATATATATATACAGTTGTGTTCAAAATTATTCAACCCCCAATGCTGTAGAGGGTTAGGGGAATTTAGTGTACATTTGTAATTGTATTCAGAATGAAATCCTACAAGGACTTTTTAAAGAACCATATGCAACTAAAATGACATCAATTGGTTTTGTAATACAGTAGTAAATGTTTCTTTTGTGAATTCTTCATTGACACAATTATTCAACCCTTAAAGACTACAACTCTGAAGAACAGAGGTTCATTCAAGTGTTTTCAATCAGGTATTGAAAACACCTGTGGATGTCACGGCGCAGCAATAAAGCATAATAAGCACCAATTAGGCAGCTTTAAAATGACTGTGATACTCAGCTCCTTCTAGACATTTACTGGTGTGGTTCCAAACATGGTGAAGTCAAGAGAATGGTCCAGGAAGACAAGAGAAGAGGTGATTACTCTTCACAGGAAGGGCAATGGCTATAAGAAGATTGCAAAGATGTTAAACATACAAGAGAGACCATAGGAAGCATCATTCGCAAATTCAAGGCAAAGGGCACTGTTGAAACGCTACCTGGTCGTGGCAGAAAGAAGATGCTGACTTCGACTGCTGTGCGCTACCTGAAGCGTAGAGTGGAGAAAAGTCCCCGTGTGACTGCTGAGGAACTGAGAAAGATTTGTCAGATGTGGGTACTGAAGTTTCAGCTCAGAAAATACGGCGCACACTGCGTAATGAAGGCCTCCATGCCAGAACTCCCAGGCGCACCCCCTTGCTGTCTCCAAAGAATAAGAAGAGTCGACTGCAGTATGCCAAAAGTCATGTGGACAAGTCACAGAAGTTTTGGGATAGTGTTCTGTGGACTGATGAAACAAAATTAGAACTGTTTGGCCCATGGATCAACGCTATGTTTGGAGGAGGAAGAACAAGGCCTATGAAGAAAAGAACACCTTGCCTACTGTGAAGCATGGCGGGGGTCATTCATGCTTTGGGGCTGTTTTGCTTCTGCAGGTACAGGGAAGCTTCAGCGTGTGCAAGGTACCATGAATTCTCTTCAGTACCAGGAGATATTGGATGACAATGTGATGCAGTCCGTCACAAACCTGAGGCTTGGGAGACGTTGGACCTTTCAACAGGACAATGATCCCAAGCATACCTCCAAGTCCACTAGAGCATGGTTGCAGATTGAAGGCTGGAACATTTTGGAGTGGCCATCGCAGTCACCTGACTTAAATCCGATTGAGAACTCTGGTGGGACTTAAAGAAAGCAGTTGCAGTGCGCAAGCCTAAGAATGTGACTGAACTGGAGGCTTTTGCCCATGACGAATGGGCGAAGATACCCGTAGATCGCTGCAAGACACTTGTGTCAAGCTATGCTTCACGTTTAAAAGCTGTTATAACTGTAAAAGGATGTTGTACTAAGTACTAAGATTGAATGTCACTTGGGGTTGAATAAAACTGATAATGATGTGAGCACAGAAAAGACATTTGTGGTTATTTCATTATAAATGTTATGTTATATTTGTCTGACCTACACGTGCCGCTTTGATTTAATTGTAAGCAAGATGACTAAATGATCAAAATCAATGTCAAACTGGCCAAAACACTCAATTTCAGTGGGGGTTGAATAATTTTGAACACAACTGTATATATATATATATTTATTAATAATGCTGCTATTATTATTATAGGATTGTATTATGAATTAATAAAGAAAACAAAGCTTGATTTATTTAATAATACAGTTAATAATATTATTATAATGCTGCTATTATGCATAATGCAATCCTAGAATCATAATAATAATAGTAGCAGCATTATTAATATAAAAGGTATAGGTAGAGGTGTTTAAAAAAACAAAACACAGGCCCTGCTGAGATTCAATCTCAGGACCTCCTGCTTACTAGCCAGGCCTGTTAACCTGGTGAGCCACAGCACCAATACACAAGCAATGAAGGGACCACTGCGGTTATCAAACCGCTGAGCCTGGCCAAGGAGAGCTGCGGGAGGCTGCAGCCCGGCAAAGGAGAGCTGCGGGAGGCTGCAGCCCGGCCAAGGAGAGCTGTGGGAGGCTGCAGCCCGGCAAAGGAGAGCTGCTGGAGGCTGCAGCCCGGCAAGGAGAGCTGCTGGAGGCTGCAGCCCGGCCAAGGAGAGCTGCTGGAGGCTGCAGCCCGGCCAGGAGAGCTGCTGGAGGCTGCAGCCCGGCCAAGGAGAGCTGCTGGAGGCTGCAGCCCGGCCAGAGGAGAGCTGCTGGAGGCTGCAGCCCGGCCAAGGAGAGCTGCTGGAGGCTGCAGCCCGGCCAAGGAGAGCTGCTGGAGGCTGCAGCCCGGCCAAGGAGAGCTGCTGGAGGCTGCAGCCCGGCCAAGGAGAGCTGCTGGAGGCTGCAGCCCGGCCAAGGAGAGCTGCTGGAGGCTGCAGCCCGGCCATGGGGAGCTACGGGAGGCTCCAGTCCTGCCCTGAGAAAAATTAACATATGGGAATGATTTAGTAGATGGTCCCCACGACCTAATAAATCGTGCCCAAGAGCCAATTATTTTTTTTCATGCTGACACCAGCGGGGCTCCGTGCTTGTGAGTACTATAGTAAAGTAAAAAAAAAGTCTAATGCCGCTGACTTATAATGGAGACAGAATACTTTTTATGTGAAGAAGAGGAAATATTCCCTCTTTCAAAACCTTAGCGGAGTAATTGCATCTTGGCTAGAATAGCAGGTTTGCTCAACTTGGAATCGACTCACAATAAATTGAGAAGTCCTCCCCAAGCCAACGCTATGAGGCTGGAGATAAGGGTCAGAGTCCGTACAACAAATTTCCGAAACTGCAGATTAAACTATAGCAAACAACAGGATTCCTACTCACAAAACGCCTGCAGTTTGGGAAACCCCTTTCCTCTAAAGCTGTGCTACCCAACCATGTTCTCGGAGACCCATAACAAGCCAGATTTTAAAGGACCACTCAGCTCATTGTGACCGCTTATCTTTTTATCGTGGTGAAATGGAAGAGTTCCTCCACCCCACCCAGTGTCATCAGCAGCCGGGATTTTGAATTTCCCAGCTGCAGGTCACCAGATTGGTCACTAGTGACGTCAGCACACAAATAACGTGCCAATGTCACCCTCTGAGACCACTCACGATAACGAACGGTCTCAGAGAGGCAGCTGATCCTGCATAGGAGGTACTGAGCACAATAACTGCGTTCAGCGAGGTGGCCAGACAGGCATCAGAGTAGAAGGAACGTCCACTCTCACAGACGTTCCTTCCGCTCTGCAAAATGCTCGTCTGACCCCGACCTAAATGGTTACAGATCCCCATAGTGATAGCGCTGGAGTCTTTTGCACAATCCTATTAAGTTGCACCTACCTTGTATGAAATATTTACCCTTTTACACGAATAATCTTTAACCAACTGGAATGAATTGAGAAATGTAAACTATAAAAGAATAATACATTAATTATGACCAATAAACTGTCACCAGCTAAATGAGGAAGAAAAGAATAGATCTATGCGCACGTATGCCTAATTACACCAGTAGCTATGACTGCATAAAGCTTTATAAAGCGTTTTGGGTTTATTTCAGCTGCTAGCTATGCCGCTTGTAACAAACAGCACCACGGAAAAAAAACAAGCTTTCAGAAGTTTTGTTTTTTGGCAGTGTGGATGCTGCAGATGGAGCTAGTTTTGTGTCATGAGATACAGATGGGAATTCTGCACCAGAGAAAAGAATGTCATAAATCTGCACACAATTTTTTTTTTATAGGGTGACATAAAACTCAGTTATTTTTATAGATCTCAGTTAATTAAACAAAAATGTGACGAGCGTGCAAGTCAATCTACATGCCTCACTGCTACTGTTACAGTGTACCTGTCATGCTCAACTGAACCCTTTATCGCCGCAGCATGTCCTGTGGCAGGTGGGCTTAAAGGCGCATGGTGGCCAATGCTTTCTGGCCCTCCTCCCGCCTACCTAAATCCCGGTCAGCTGCTGGGAACGGAGGTGATCAGAAAGCCGCAGGACAGGCTATACTGCTGTCAGGGCCGGATTTGCATCTCAGGAGCCTTTAGGCACAGAAAATGGAGCATCCCTACCCCCCCCCCCCCACAACAAAAAAAACATGCCAAAATAATTTTTTTAATTTTTGTTTTGCTGCAAACTAAAAAAGAATAAATAAAAAACATCTTTAAAAAACTGAAAACCAGTTTCTCTCCAAAGAAGGGGCAGAATCTGTTGCCTTAGGCTAGGGTCAGACGAACGCATTTTTCACGTTGTCCGTGAAAAAGTGCGTTCGAACGAATGGACGTATTTTTTCACGGAATACGCGATAGCGGTCATGCGATGCGCATTTTCGTCCGTGATTTTGTACGGATCATCAATAAAACACTTTTGCGTCTGGACGTTATGTTGGCCGGACGTGTGCAGCGTCTGACGTCTCCCAATCACGCAAACACGCCGCTATGCGGACGCAGCGCACTCTGTACGTAAGTAGTAGCGGTTTGACGTTCTCGAAAAAATGCGTTCGTTTGCCACTTGCGTTGCACGGACGAACTTTCGTGCGGCCGTTCGTCGTATGTTCCCCGGCATTGGACGTCATTTACTGCTAGCACGGCCGTGATTTCGTGCGGCTAAACGCACGTGAAAAATGCGTTCGTCTGACCCTAGCCTAAGTTGAGTTAGTGCAGCAGCATTGTTTGTTTTATATGTAAAAGCATATATTGCCTCTGCCGTGGAACTGAGAAAAAAAATACATTTTGCATTTACTTTTTTTGTTTTTACAAAATACATGGTCATGTTTGGTATCATTGTAAAGACCAGACTCTGTCCTTTCCAATGACACCTCACTTAACCTTGTGCGGTGTAACAAATCAGAGATGCAGATTCCAAAGCCCCACTTTCTCTCCTCACTGTGGTGCCACGGTCTAGGTTGTCGATGAAACAATATGTTACATCTTCAGCGCCACTTGCTGGCGGTGTGGGAAATGAGAAGGGGAGTTGGTGCAGCACCACTGTTCACTTTATAATTGTAAACTGAATAATAGTGCTGCGTTAGAAAAATATTTTTTTCCCCTTTTTTTCTATTTTATTTTAATATATAAACCTTATCTGCTTTTATTTGGTATCACTGGGAAGGGCATAACCTGGCCTTTCCAATGATACCTCATATGTCCCTCTAGCCCTTAGGGCTCCAGAGATACAGTGGTCTAAATTATTGTAAAAAAATAATAATTTACAGAGCAAGCCGCCCTCTTATGGCAGGCGCCTGTAGGCACATGCCTACTCTGTCTAGTTATAAATCCAGCCCTGACCGCTGTGTGTCATTTAAGTCCTGCCATCAGGATGGCATAGGACGCCCCACGGCGCAAATGGGT
Organism: Leptobrachium leishanense; assembly: GCA_009667805.1. Lineage (NCBI taxonomy): Eukaryota > Metazoa > Chordata > Amphibia > Anura > Megophryidae > Leptobrachium > Leptobrachium leishanense. The sequence goes on along the minus strand of CM019063.1, from coordinate 6,039,889 downwards.
TAAGTTGGTACTGTGTGATCAAGTACCACTTTTTTATGTGCTGCCACTTTTTTCTAATTTATATGGGAAGAATTAAGTTAGTCCCTTTCGAAGTTTTGCTGGCGTGCCACCGAAGTGAGTGACATCTGTGTGAGGATGAGCCGTCCTACATAGTGTGACCATATCGGACAGGTTTAAAAGGGGCACATATTTCCATTTCATTCAGAGGGGCGCACTGGGCAAAGTGCTGCCCTGCAACATGTATAATTCATATGCTGCAGGATTCCTCTTTGATTTCTTAAATCCAGCGTATGGAGTATACATGCTGCAGGGTAGCATTTTTCATGCACTGCCCATCAGCATGAATACATTATGTGTCCCTTTAAAAAAAATGGCCGATATGGTCACCCTAGTCTTACAGGACAATCCTCCATTTACTCCGTGTGCCTGATCTCAGGCCGGTGTGCTGAGTGATGTCAGAGTGCTGATAAAACCACTGAGGGCCAGTTGCGTAGCACTGCAGCCCTCTTACAGATCCAGCCACAAAGCACAAGCATGGCGGCACCCTGCGCTGGAGCAATGTTGTAGCATCTGCGATATCTCACAATGGGATAAGATATACTGTTGATCTTTAAGACAAACACTATATGCCCCCCTTTGAGATACCACTGGGCAAGTGAGCCTGGCTGGTACAAGCACATTTCTCATGTTCACAGCATACTGTAGCACAGTGCCCCATTTCTAATTAATACAATTAATAAAGATGCCATTGCGAGGCAATATGATACAGGGCGAATGTAATCGACAGATTGCTGGATCAATAGACGATGTATTGCTGCAGCCAAGGCTTTGTACAATACGCCAAAATTACAAACTGTACTAAAGCCGTGACTAGGGCTGCAACTAACAATTTTTTTTTCCGATTTATTGGGTAAAAAAAATTTTTTTTGTTTATTTAAAGAAACACTATATATATAAAAAATATTTAAAAAAAAAAAATAGACCTCTCCCTCCTTTTTTTCCCTTACGCAAGTTTGTACGTATATATGCAAACTGCATATAACGACATGGAACCTGCATACTTTTCACACACACACAAGGTATGCGAGCACCTGATCAGAGTGATGGATTGGTGCTGCATGAGTGGCTCAAGCCCAAATCTGCTTTCTACCCAAATGCACGATGCTACGAGCGCTCAGATAGACTTGAAATGATAGCACACAAAGCAGGAAGGATGGCAGCTCTGGTCCGGAGAGAGGGTGGGGTGGTGACAGAGAACTCCAATACTAAGTAAGGATAAAACACCAGTAGTACAGATCCTCCACCCACTTGCAGTACCCCAGGGTTTGTGTGATAGTTCTGCCATTGCTTTAAACTAAATACAAACAATCTGGTTATGACGAACATAACCCTAGAACTAAATCATACAGAGGAAAGCAGCGGCAGGACTTCTGCAATCAGCTCCAAATCACAATCTGAGGTTATTAACATTTAATTCAGTCTGACTTTAGGCATTGGGCTAGATTACATACTGAACCCGCTCTGGTAGAGAATAGGCGCGGAACCATTTTTTCTGCATATATGTATATTTTGTTGTATCCCCAGCCAGGTCATTATAGCTGCTGCCTCTTTCCGTGTTTTCTTTTTAATCCCAAAGTGGAATGGTTCCTGGTGATGGTATAAATATAAACCCATCAGTATGTGTCTTAGCTCTTAAACAGCATGAGGATATGTGGTTGCTTAGAAAAGCAGCTCTTGGTTTCATTAGGTAGGACCCACCTGACCCAGAGGTGCCGTGACGTGACAGGTGGGCTTACACTTTAATGGCCATTCAAGTAAACCAAAACCTCTGATTGTGTTTTGTTTCGCATGGAGCTACAGTGGTGAGTGCAAATGATAACCTTTTTTCTTGTTATGTTTTATACATAGAACGGGCTGGGTACTTCTGGTCTCTGCAGCTGCCCTGATAGGGAATAGGCACTAAACTGTTTTTCTGCACATATACAGTTGCAAGAAAAAGTATGTGAACCCTTTGGGATTACGTGGAGTTTTGCATGAATTGGTCATAAAATGTGCTCTGATCTTCATCTAAGTCACAACAATTTGAAAAACACAGACCGCTTAAAATAATACAACACAAACATTATAGGTTTTCATGTTTTTATTGAACAGAACATGTAAACATTCACAGTGCAGGGTGGAAAAAGTATGTGAACCCCTAGCCTAATGACTTCTCCAAGAGCTAATTGGAGCCAGGAGTGAGCCAACCTTGAGTCCAATCAGTGTGATATTATTGGATGTGTTGCCGAAAGCTGTCCTGCCCTTTAAAAACACAAACCAGTTTTGGGTTTACTGGTTTCAAGAAGCACTGCCTGATGCGAGCCATGCCTCGCAGAAAAGAGCTCTCAGAAGACCTACGATCAAGAATTGTTGACTTGCATGAAGCTGGAAAGGGTTACAAAAGTATCTCCAAAAGCCTTGATGTTCATGTGGCCACGGTAAGACAGACTGTCTACAAATGGAGAAAGTTCAGCACTGTTGCTACTCTCCCTAGGCATGGTCGTCCTGTAAAGATGACTGCAAGAGCACAGCGCAGAATGCTTAATGAGGTAAAGAAGAATCCTAGAGTGTCAGCTAAAGACTTACCGAAATCTCTGGCACATGCTAACATTTTTGTTGATACATCTACAATAAGGAAAACATTAAACAAGAATGGAGTACATGGGAGGACACCACGGAGGAAGCCATTGCTGTCCAAAAAGAATATTGCAGCACGTTTGAAGTGGATGTTCCACAGCACTACTGGCAAAATATTCTGTGGACAGATGAAACCAAAATTTAGTTTGGAAAAAACACACAACACTCCTCTGGGTGTGGAGAAATAGGTGTGGAGAAAAAAAGGCACAGCACACCAACATCAAAACCTCATCCCCACCGTAAAACATGGCGGAGGGAGCATCATGGTTTGGGGCTGCTTTGCTGCCTCAGGGCCTGGACGGATTGTTGTCATTGATGGAAAAATGAATTCCAGAGTTTATCAAGACATTTTGCAGGAAAACGAAAGACCATCTGTCCGCCAACTGAAGCTCCGCAGAGGATGGGTGATGCAACAGGACAATGACCCAAAGCATACAAGTAATTCAACAAAAGAATGGCTTCAACAAAACAAAATACGCCTTCTGGAGTGGCCCAGTCAGAGTCCTGACCTCAACCCGATTGAAATGCTGTGGCATGACTTAAGAGAGCGATTCACACGGACATCCCAAGAATATTGCTACACTGAAACAGTTTTGTGAAGAGGAGTGGTCCAAAATGACTCCAGATCGTTCTGCAGGTCTGATCTGCAACTACAGGAAATGTTTGGTTGAGGTTATTGCTGCCAAACGAGGGTCAACCAGTTATTAAGTCCAAAGGTTCACATATTTTTTCCACCCTGCACTGTGAAGGTTTACATGTTCTGTTCAATAAAAACATGAAAACATATAATGTTTGTGTTGTATTATTTTAAGCAGACTGTGTTTTTCAAATTGTTGTGACTTAGATGAAGATCAGAGCACATTTTATGACCAATTCATGCAAAACTCCACGTAATCCCAAAGGATTCGCATACTTTTTCTTGCAACTGTACATACTGAACCATACAGGTAATCGTTAACGCTAGGATAAATGGCTTTAGCGCATGCCCCCCCAATAATACAGCCCTAATGCTAAACCCGTTAAAGACCCATTAGCGCATCGGTGATTGCGCGAGATTGCGACAGTTTACTGTACTTTGTGCCTCCTATACTTAACATGGGGAGAGCAATCAGTAATTTACGTTAGGATAAGTAAGGTATTACAAATTGTTAGCACTAATTACCGCACTGATGGGTTAAACAAAATTTTAGCTACTCCTAAAAGCTGGTGCTGACTGATTCCGCTTTTGCCAAATCATTTAGCACCCCCTAAACCCCCCCATTAAATCCAATACTCACCTCTCATCCCAAGGCGAGAACAGTGGCCCGATCCGATGCTTCTTCTGGCTGCAAGATTCGCAGGGCTAGCAGCTCAGCAGCGCAACTCTCCATGGAGTCCTGTGGACTAATTGCGGTTAGTGCTGCGTTCAGGGCAAGGTCCTGAGACCGGGCCTGTCCCAGAAATATCACGCAGAAATGGGGACTCTGCGGAGAAACCTGCAGGCGCACGCTTTCCCCGTTAGCGCCCCCATTTCAGCGCAAAGCACAGAATAGGGCCCCAATGAATTTAATTTATGTGTTAGTTACTGGAAACTTCCAGGGGTCTGTAAGAGTGTACTCTAAATATACATACAGGGTTATTCAGAGAAAGGTGAAACTCAGGAGAACGTTTGGAGAAGTGAAAATTCTAGGTCAAAATAGCCAAACCAGAAAAATTCTCCCATTTATCTCACTTTCCAAATCGGTTATTTGGTCTAGATTGTTCTCTTCTCCTGACACTTCTCCTGGGTTCCACCTTTCTCTGAATAACCCTGTTAGAAAACAGAATGTAACCAAATGATTTGAGAAGAGACTGGTGAGAAAATCAATAAACTGCAGGAAAAAGTATACATTTTTGCATTGCCTGTAACAGTTTCTTATAGACATATGAGGGCACGTGAAGGGCATTATTCTGTGCCTCTTGCTAAGGCTAGGGTCAGACGAACGCATTTTTCGTGTCGTCCGTGAAAAAGTGCGTTTGAACGAATGGACGTATTTTTCACGGAATACGCGATAGCGGTCATACGATGCGCATTTTCGTCCGTGATTTTGTACGGATCATCAATAAAACACTTATTGCGTCTGGACGTTATGTTGGCCGGACGTGTGCAGCGTCTGACGTCTCCCAATCACGCAAACACGCCGCTATGCGGCCACAGCGCACTCTGTACGTCAGTAGTAGCGGTTTGACGTTCTCGAAAAAATGCATTCGTTTGCCACTTGAGTTGCGCGGACGAACGTTCGTGCGGCCGTTCGTCGTATGTTCCCTGGCATTGGACGTCATTTGCTGCTAGCACGGCCGTGATTTCGTGCGGCTAAACGCACGTTAAAACTGCGTTCGTCTGACCTTAGCCTGAGACGACGACGCTAACGGGGAAAACTTGCGCCAGCAGGATTCCCCATAGCGTCCCTGTTTTAGCACCATCAGCTGCCTGCCACATAACACAGCGATAACCTCCTAGATACTCACGGCACCGCGAATGCGCCACCGCGAGTATCACCTCCTGGAGTCCATAGGACTTCTTGTGTCAGGTCACGTGACATGCACGATCTTCCTCTCGCGAGATGGTGCAGGGCCGCAGGCGCAAAGTGATTCGCGAAGGGAGACTGGGGACTTTTCTCACTCTGCTCCCAGCGACCAGAAGTGGCGGATCAGGCCGCCGTTCTCGCCGCGGGATGAGAGGTGAGTACTTGATTTTTGGGGGGGGGGGGGTTACAGTTGCTGCTGATTCTGCAGAAGCGCTAAGCGGATTCTAACTTTTTTAGTTGTGACAGCTGTTTGTAATGAAGCATGTTAAGCATATCGAGGGCGAAGTACAGTAAGCTGGAGCTAAAGAGCGCCAATACCGAATCGCTAACGGGTCTTTTAACCTGAGAGCGATCGGAAGGTGATACAGGTGTAACGCTATGACCTCAGTTAACCTAGCGCTAACGCTCATTTATGTTAGCGCTAGCGTTAAGGAGGTGATCGAGCCCTAAGAGCATAAGCTGCCGCATGGGAGTGATGGGAGCCAAGTGCCGGACTGAATTATTGTGTTCATAGTCGTATAGGACACAGAAAACACACTTGCTGATACTAGAGCTGAATTGAGACGCTACTTCGTAACCTTATTATAAGGTCCATTGGATTGCAGAGCCTCTCGCTGCCTGTCAAGGACCTATCTCAGGAGCTCCAGCTGCGAAAGCCCAAATGTTAATCTGGCCCTTCCCCAAAACCCAGGTCAGGCACAGCATTTTGACGCCGGGCGTGGAATTGAGGATTAAATTCCCAAAATTTGCAGTGCAGTTTTACCGGCTCCTCATTGGTTGAGTCACCTCCTGGTCAGGGCTGAGTACCCTTCGTAGAAACTGAGGGAAAAGTAAAATGTATCTTTATAATTGGATTTATTCAATGTTGCACAAATTGTGAATGACTTGATCTATAAATGGAGGATACCCTGAATTAAGACACCAGAGGCTGCATGAAATACACTTACCTAGAGGCAGGGCTGTGTCCACATGCCCGTTAATTTGCATTACAGTTTGTAACGCCAGGGTATCGATCAATCCCCCGCTGGGCAGACCATCGTGGCTTAAATGGCTGCTTCCCATTCGTCTGCCATAGAAGGGAGCCCTGTACATATTCTTCCGTAGCTGCCTCTTGGCGTCAAAATAACTTTTCTTTACCGTGCGTTCTGAATGGTTGGCCCTTCCAGTCTTAAACACATCCAAAATCTTCAGCTTCAGCTCGTTATTCTTGCGGTAGGATCTTGGTGTTGATGGAAACACTAAAAAAAGAAAATAAAAAGAAAGAAACAAAAAAAAAACCACAAGATATTACCCAATACTCTTTATAAGCAGGACATAGAGAACGCAGATGGGAAGATATCTGGGCTACACTGGATCTCCATTTATGATTTAATGCAATTATAAAGTTATAACACAGGATGGGGACACCGGAGGCCTTCAAGGTAGAACAAACTTTTGCGTATCTCACACCTATTCGTACATGTTTGGGCAGGCGAGTTTTAGGTTTGAGAGTACCAGCTGGGTGGAGTAGAGGTAACATCACTGCTCTATAACTGTGGAGACACAGGTTTGAATCCCAGCAAGAGCACCTCTCCAGTAAGTGTCCTTGGGCATACTTGAAAACGAGAGAAATCTCAATGTATCCTTCCTGGTAAAAATACTTTCTCAAAAAAAAAATGCAGCAAAGTGCTGCTATGGAAGAGGTGTCATTGGACTTGAGAATAGAAGGATCTGTCCCTGCTGCTACGTAAAAAGATAAAACTCTGACCAGGACAGCCCTCCCCCCAAAGAAAATAATATGATCCCATGTCGCTTAATCTTAAAACATAACGGGCCCTATTACATTCTTAAAGCACGCGCAACGCGTGAATTTGTGCGCCCATCGTTAAACGTTAACGCGTGTAAATCAACGCTGGTATTACAATCCTCGTGCATTTTTTCATCCGTCGAGGAATAATGCGCGCTAAATGGACACGCAGAAATCAGTGTGCGAACTGTTTTTTTCACGCGATTCAGCCAATCAGAATTAAGAACATTATTTGTCTCACGTTACGTTTTTGCGCCTGTCAAAGTCAATCTGCGCATATATGCTGCATCAATAAAAAAAACACACACAACTTCTCAAATTTATTGGTTTGGTATGTGTAGAATGTGTAGCTATACTTTGCTGCATATTTTTTTTTGGGCTGGTGTATTTGGTTTCAGCCAGGTTGATAGAATTTGCCGTTAACACCAGCTTTTAGGAGTTGCTAAAATGATGCGCTCAAAGGCTGTGCGTTACAAACTTCACATAGATTGTAATAGCATCCGCGTACCAGCGCACAAACGCATTTTCGCTCACAATGTTAAGTATAGGACACGCGCAGTACAGTAAGCTCGTGCAGCGTTCGTGCAGGTTCATCCGCGGTACACGATAACGTGCGTTTGTTGCGCGGAGATTGTAATACGACGTTCAGCTCAAAGGGTTTTGCCCCTCGCGTTAATGCGTTTTTTGCGCAGGCGCAAACGTTTGCGTGAAGATTGTAATAGGGCCCAATAGTTTTTATTAGGGCTGAAACAACTAATCAATAATGAGAATAGTTGTCAATTATTCTCATTATCAATTAATCGATTTGTGCACAGCACACATTGTTTAGAGTCACACGTAGTTAAACATTATAATCTCAGATTCTGCTTCGTCCTGTGCCACTACCCCACCCTGCCTGTCACCCCCTCTTTGGTCTGGAGCTGCTAGTGTCCTACTTTGGTCCCTTCCCACAAACTCCACAAACATATTCAGGTCGGTGTTTGCCCAAACCCACTCCCTCTCACGCTTGGGTCAAGTCCCTTGCCTAAACTCCCTTCTTTCCACCTCCAGACCCTCCTCTCCCTTAGTTTGTTCATGAAATTATTGTAAAGAGACACTCTAATAAGCTAAAGTGGTCAGGCTGTGTGGAGTGCCCCCTCTTCTCACCCTGCTTTTGTGCTGACATCATCAGGTCTATCTGAGCGCTAGTAGCAGCATTCGTTTGGGGAGGAAGCAGACATGGGCTTAAACTGCGCACGCAGAACCAATCCATCACTGTGACCAGGCGCTCATGTACCTGGTCTGCGAAAAGTATGCAATTTATGTACACTACGCAAAAAGGAGGGGGGAGGAGGAAGGAGTTGTTTTGATTTTTTTACATAATGTTCCTTTTAAGGAAACCAAAAAAATTTAATTTTTCTTTTATCCAATGAATCGAAAAAAATAAATCGGGCAACTAATCGATTATGAAAATAATCGTTATTTGCAGACCTACTTTTTATACTAGGAAAAACATTCTGATTAACTACTACGTTCTCAAATATTCTGCTTTATTCGTTTTATTTTTTTATGCACTGTTTATTGTAGGGTAAGGCAGCTAACAAAAGAAAAAAAAATTCCCCATTTATTTTGATTTTTGACCAGAATCAACCATGAACTCACGCATTTTTAATTCTTGCAAAGGGTTTAAAGCAGGGTCTTGACAAATTCAGGACCAGGTAGCCAATGGCTCTTGAATGATTGGATTAGGCAACACATAAGGGGTTATTCAGAAAGCACAGAAATTTTGCTGAAATGTCAGTGCTTTCTAGCTCGGCGTGCTTCGGCGATTCCAATTTGTTGGCCCTGCAGTGAATTCACTATTTTTTCCCCGCAGTGTCCACGAAGATGGAGTCGCTGAACTGCAGGAAAAAAAAAAACGGAACTCTGCTATTTTTACTTATTTATAAAGTATTTTACCAGGAAGGATACATTGAGATTTCTCTCGTTTTCAAGTATGTCCTGGGTTCAAGAACATTAAAATGTTACAGTGTTACAGAAATACAAGGTAATAAAATGCAAAATATTTAAAACAAATTGCACAAATATACATATTAACAGAAAATAAATACAGTCACTATGTTACATGTTTACAGGTGCATTCCGTATTGAGGTATGTTAATAGGGAGCTCTTAAGTGACTTTAGACTAGGGGAAGATTTGATGGCGTCTGGTAGGTTTTTCCATAACTGCGGGCTCTGTAGGAAAATGAGGATCGAGCCACTTTCTTTTTGTATTGTGGTATTGCAAGTAAGGTGCAGGTCCTGGATCTGAGGTTATAGGATGAGGGAACTGCTGAGGAAAGCAGCCTATTCAGGTAGGGTGGTAGTTTCCTAGAAAAGGTCTTAAACACCAGGTTGGAAAGGTGAAGGGTGCGTCTGGATTCCAGCGACGGCCAGTTTAGCTCTTTTAACATGTCACAATGGTGTGTCATGTAGTTACATTGTAGCACAAAGCGACAGAATGAGTTATACAATGAAGTAAGTTTCTGAAGGCGTGTTTGCGGGGCAGCTGCATACACTACATCTCCGTATCCAATAGCCGGCATAAGCATTTGTTGTACAATCTGCTTTCTTACCAGGGGGCTCAGGCAGGATTTGTTTCTGTACAGGGCACCTAGTTTGGGGTAAAGTTGCTATACTTCTAATAGGTGTTTAACCCTTTCGCTGCTGAGGCGTTTCACGCCTCTGTGCAGAGCTCATTTTTACCTGTTTCGCTCATCTTGTTTAAACGCGTTTTTAAGGCTTATTTTAGTATATGACCCAGACATATTATATATCGTTCTTTCCGTCAGACTCGGCAGATTCATAATATGTCATTATTATATGTATACGTCATGTCCTGTCTGTATATTATAACAAAAAATTCAATAAAATATGAATTTTCAATAATTTACAACGTGTAAAGTGTTTTTTTTTTCACATTTTAACATGCGAGCAATTGCGGTTATATTTTGTATGGGGTGCGCTTGTTAAAAAAATTAGAAATGGGGTCTCGTTACTTTTTTTGGGGAAAATTATGTGATTTTTAACAAACGCACCGCATACAAAAATCGTTAGTGCAGCATCATTGTTCACATTATAATTGAAATGGGAACAATATTGCTGCATTAACAAACCAAAAAAAACTAAAAAAAAATTGTTTATTTTTTTTTACAATATTTTTTAATTTTTTTTAAAAAACTTTTTTCATGGTCATGTTTGGTATCGTTGGAAAGGCCATGCTCTGGCCGATCCAACCGTACCAAACATTAACCCCTAGCTGCCACAGTCAGGACCATTGGTGGCAGTTAGGGGTTAACTCCAAGACTGGCGTCATCGTGCTGTGCACGATGACGCTAGTCCTCAGGGGGCATTCCCGGAAGCTTGGCCGACATCCAAGATGTCGGCCAGCTCCGGGAGAGGATCACGATTTGGCACTTTTCAGTGCCGAATCGTGATCCGGCACCCAAGGGGTTAAAGGCATGCACGGTTTGGAAGGGCAGGCTGTGCCCTTCCAAACCGTGCCTGCCTTAACCCTGTGACAGCCAGCGATCGGGAGGGAGAGAGGTCCGAAGGAGAGAGGTCCTCCCCCCCTCCCTTTCAGGCGCCTCCTCCACACACGCGGGGGGGGGGGGCGCCTGAATTAGATGTCATCGCCGCGATGACATCTAATGGTGCCGGCGGCGGTCCCGGGTGCTGGGCCGACATCGAGGATGTCAGCCCGCACCGGGGGGCACAGCAATCGGCCGGAATCCGGCCGATTGCTGGCCGCAAAGAGAGGACGCGCTCAGCGGGTCCTCCGCAGGCAACGCTACCTGCAGGTGGACGCGCTGAGCGCGTCCTCCGCAGCGAAAGGGTTAAACAAATAAAAAAATGCATTAAAATGTGTGTAAATAATAAAAAAAATTCTTTAAAAATAAAAAGGTCTGTTACAGAATAAAAAAAAACAACAACTAGGAAACAAAATTTCATCTGAAAAAATTAAAAAAGGGTTCCAAAAATTAAATAAATAAAAAGACGGTTTGCTGAAAATGAAAAGAATAAACGGTTAAAAAAAGTAAAATCAAAACGATATTATTGTTTTACATTGATTTTTATGGGATTCGCCGGTTGAACTGAACCATCAAAAATCAGGGCATTTCACTGATACTTCAGCGCAATTCGGCGTTCTGTGAATGGATTAATCATTTCTTCTCTATGGGCCAATTTAGTTTCCTTTACTCCTCACATTCAGTCCAAATCCTGCTACTTCCACCTAAAATAACATTGCACGCATCCATCCCTTTCTTAGGCTTGTGTCAGACGAGTGTACTGATCATGTCCGTGTTGCCTCACATTTGTACGGCCGTTATAGCATATAATTATGACCACCGTACAAAGCTCTTCATAACCACGACCCAGCCTACATCTCCTCCTTTACTAGCAGGTACATCCCAACCCAACCACTTCGCTCTGCCAATGATCTGATGCTATCAGTTCCTCGTACCCATACCCCCAACTCTCGCCTTCAGGACTTCTCCCGAGCTGCCCCCTTTCTATGGAATTCCCTCCCCTGCAACATTAGGCTCTCACCGTCTCTCCAGTCCTTCAAGAAGTCTCTGAAAACGCATTACTTTAGAGAAGCCTGTCGGTTCATACCATGATCTCCCCAGTCATTTCCTCCTCTTCCTAGTCAGCCCTCCTGCAACCCGCCACTTCTCCTACCCTATTCACCCTCACCTAGTGTGTCTCCCCTCTTCTCTTCGATTGTAAGCTCTTGAGCAGGGTCCTCCCTCCTTCTGTTCCGTGTGTGTAACGTGGATGTATATTTGTTATTCTGTCTCTCCCATTGCAGAGTGCTAAGGAATTTATTGTCGCTTTATAAATACCTGTAACTGTTGGCACTGAAGATCGACGATCTACATCTATCGAATTCAGTGCTTTCCGAATAACCCGTATAATGTGTATGTAAAGCACTGCCTGACTCCTAAAAATTAGTAGTTGGCTAGTACTTTTTTGTTTGGCTCCCAAGTGTGCTATAAATATTTGTGATCTGGTAGCCACATGGCCAATCGGTGCATAAGCTGTCTGTATGTCACTGCAGGATACAGCAGATTCATGCAATGACAGGCTGAGTCGTGAAGGTTTATAAACATTACGCTTCTTCTGGGCATTAGGGCCAAATGGAAATGCAATATTTAAACCTTCGCTACCAAGTGTTTCCCATAAAACCACTGCCAGGATCCAGGGGATATATGGCATACCACAATCCATTGCAGACAGTGTAAAAACATATGTACCTTTCATAAAATACATTTTATAGACAGAACGCTTGACAGGCAGACGACTCCCCCTGCTGGCCAAAAAGTGTTACAAAACGTATAATAATACAGAGGGAGCTCTAGGTTTCTGCTAAAGAAAAAAACGTGTCTCCAAGCTGGGCATAGAGCTTGATCTCCTTAGATGACACGTCCAAGGTGCTGAAAGATCACAGTCTGGAGACCGTCTGCAAATTAATTTTGTTTGCAATAAACAAAAATTTGATTGCATTGCTCCAGAATATGACCATATCGAGATTACTCAACGTTGGGCTCCTGCAGGAGCTTTTGAAGATGGAGTATACTCGATCATGGCAATGAAAGTGTTAAATTAAAAAAGGTCATCTTTTTACAGCAGAATGACAGAGAACATTAACCTCCCTGACGGTTTTCCCGAGTGTGGCTCTGGGTTAACTTTTTGTACTGAAAGCGGTATCCCCGAGCCACACTCGGGACGATACTTACATGTCCTGCGCTCCCTCGCTGATCCCCGCAGTCTCCTTCAGCCGCTCGCAGCGTCACACTACCTGGTTCCCTTCTCGCGAGGAGTGAACCAGGCAGTGTGACATCGCGATCGGCTGCAGTGTGACTGCGGGGACAGCGAGGGAGCGCAGGACATGTAAGTATCGGGCCGAGTGTGGCTCGGGGATACCGCTTTCAGTATTGAAAGTTAACCCCCGAACCACACTTATACCGCTAGGGGGCCAAAATAAATCGGACCAATTCTGACATATAAAATATGTCAGAATCGGACCGCCAGGGAGGTTAAAAAAAAACAGATCTACAGGAGGGGCTATCAAACTCTGACCTATCCCCAGATGTTGCTGAACTACAACTCCCATGATTCCCTGGCGATCTAATTCATTCAAAGAATTCTGGAATTGTAAGCCATCAATATCTTCAGGGCCGGAGTTTGACAGCCCTGATCTACAACATTGTTTCTCAAACCTCTCCTCGGGACCCCCAACCAGGTCAGGTTTTGCAGCTCACCTTGGGGAAATGCAGACTGAATCCTGCAATCACGGAGCAGCAAATTACCTGTGCTGTGCTTCAGATAACTGTTAAACCTGGCCTGGTTGGGGGTCCCAAGGAGAGGTTTAAGAAACACTGATCTACAAGATCTGGTAAAATAAAAAACCTCCTAGATAACACATTACGCTTTGTATTGCGGTTACGCCAATATTTTGCGCAAGGTACACTTTTCTTTTAAAAGATTTCAAGATTTTCAACATAGAACATAAAGAACACCTGTCATGCTTACAAGGCATTGCCATGTTGGTGACAGTCTGGCACTGCAATCTGAGGTCCAATGAGAGCTGTCGATGCCTACCAGTCAGGTGAGGTCAGAAGAGCTGGCCTATGGGTGACTAAGCAATGGCGGCGCCCAGCAGCGAGCATGACGGGTGCAATTTAGGCCAGTGTCAGATGAGCGCACTATGTGCGCCCGTAATGACGTGCCTTCCGAAACAGCGTTGTGGCGTTTCGATGGGGCGCTATAGCGTGCTTACAAATTGCCCGCGCTACAGCGGACGTGCTGAAAGCCTCCTCGTCGAAACGCTACGGCAGTGTTCGACGGGGCTACAAAGCGCGATTCTCCATAGGAGGATCGAGCCTTGCAGCACTGAGCGCACTAACGAGGCGGCCAGTCAGGCGTCAGAGTGGAAGGAACGTCCACTCTCACGGACGTTCCTTCCACTGAAAACCGCTCGCCTTAAAGCGTGTGTATGTGAAACCTGAGACATTCTCTGGTTTAATGTAAAAAGAAAAGAAAAAACGTAAGGAGACCTGGAGTCAAAAAGGTCCCAGACATACAAACCACGAAACGTACTTGTGGGCCTCTCGGTATCGATGATCCCTTCGAAATCCACCATGCTATCTGGCGCCAGGACCCGCAGCAGTTCCTCCTCGTAGCTGGTCAAGTCAGCATCCTCGGACTTCTCGCCGCCGGTCTCGGCCTGGGAAGCCGCCTTGCACAGCTTCTTCTTGAGCTGTCTCTTCACGTCAAAGTACCTCTTCTTCACCACCAGCTCGGTGCGATTGTTGCCACCAACGGCGTTGATCGCGTCCACGATCCTCCGCCACAGCTCGTTCTTCTTCCTCTGCGGTGTCTTGGCCGTGGCCGAGCCCACGATCTCCTGGTAGTACTCGCACACCTTGTCGATCAAGGTGCAGTTCTCTTCGTAGGAAAAACGCACGGCTCTGGTCGCCGAGGTGTCCTCTCGTGACCGTCTACCCCTGCCTCTCCCTTTGGGCACGTGGAAGTTGGACTCCATTCCGTTCCGTCCCCCCCCAAATAAAAAAAGCACGTAAAAACCCCCCCAAAAACAGCCACCTCGAAACGACTGTAACTGGTGGAAAACTCACATCCTTGATGGCAAACCTTCACCGCCAACCATTAATCCCCAAAAAGCCGTAACTGCAAAGGGTTCTGGGTAGAACTGGAATCGACTCAAGACAATCTGGCCAATCACAGCCGAGGCAGGGTTATAAATGCATAAACATAGGCTGATTTAAGGAAACCCAACCAAACCGCACCTAGAGGGCGAGCCGGATAAACAGCCCAGCGGGTTTGCACGCCGAAACAACGGCGGCGGCAATTTACTGGGTCACGTCAATCTATTTATACAGATAAGTAAATGCTAAAACCTTTGCTTTTTACCCGGATTATTCTTCCCTTCTGTCCAAAAAGAGCCAAAAAAAAGGAGAGATAAAGGAGCCAAAAAAACGAAAAACCCTGGACAACCCAAAAATGCCCTGTAAATTCACAGCAATGGCCACAATAATGTGAGGAGGGCTCAGTCTGACCAGATAGCCACTGGCCAGCTGCCTGTCACCCTGCTAGCCCCCCCACCCCAGTTGCCTCCTGGTCCACCCTGCTGGCCCCCCCAGACCCCCTTGACAGTTGCCTCCTGGTTCTACCCTTCCCCTTCTCTCTGCTGCTTCCAGCCCCCTCAGTGTTGTTCTCCCCCCACCAATCAGCGGAATCGGTGACCCCCTCCCTTCCCACCAATCAGCGGAATCGGTGGGCCGCGCGCGGACGCGCACGCACGCCCGTGCTCGAGCACGGGCGCGGCGCGGTGCATCCGCCCGCCCCTTCTGGGATGCGTGTTATAGGGCGCGCGCGCGAGCGGGGTCGCCACAGGCTCGCCCTCTCCGCTCAGCAGCTGCAGCCAGGAAAAGATGGCGGCCGACAAGCAGAAGCATCACGACGGCAGGGTGAAGATCGGCCACTACATCCTGGGCGACACGCTGGGAGTGGGCACTTTCGGCAAGGTCAAAGGTGCGTGTTCGCGCCGGGGGAGGGCAACGAGTGGAAGCTCCCCCCCCCTCCTCCTCTCGGGGGGACGAGCTGAGGGGAAATTTTGAGGCCAGGGGGCGCCTCACTCACATGGGTGGGGACGGAGGGGCGGCTCGGTGCGTGACAGGGGAGGCAGAGTGCTGGCTAGCCGCCTGCTGCTCCAGGGGCTCGGACCCCCCTTGTCGCAGGTGCCTGGGCTGCCTGGGAGTGGTTATTATTAAACACCTGAGGGGGGCAGACCTGCCACCAAATGGCCGAGTGCTGCAAGAAAGTGACTGGGTGGGGCTGAGAGACAAAGGGAAAGGCCCAGCGGGGCATAAACTGCCCCCAGTGTGTATGCAGGAGCAACGTGTGTGTGCAGGCCCTGTTCACACCCAGGCCTTACAGCAATGTGTGGGGCTGGTATTCTTCCCATGCCACTTGTTGGCTCCTCGCTGCATTCAGTGCCTGTACTTTACAGCTCTAGATTGCAAGCTCCTCTACACCTACAGGTCTATTCAAAGAAAGGTGAAACTCAGAATGACTGAGGTGAAAAATTTATAGGTCAAAATGTCCAAACCAGAGAAGTTATCCCATTTTTTATTTTTTTTGGTTTCGCTTTGTTCTCTTCTCCTGCCAGTTCTCCTGGTTTTCACCTTTCTCTGAATAGCCCTGCTAGTGTTTCCATCCTATATCTGTTTACCTGTATCTTGTGCCTTTTTAGGTTTTGTAAAGCGCTGCGGAAACTGTTGGTGCTATATAAATGATGACGATGTCAGAGCTGTCAAGCTCTCGGCCCCCCATTGTGTTGATGCCTACAATTCCATATATATATATATTCCGCAGCGCTGAACAATGGGCACAATATAGTCAGGGTTACAATACACTGAGACTGACCAACATTTGATAAACCAGTACAGGAGGAAACGAGGGCCCTATTCTCGTGGGAATTTACAATCTAGAAGGGTTCAGAAACCCCTGGGGAGGGCTGGATTTTGACAGCCCGGCTTTATATGCGATAAGTAGGAGCAGTTAATGAGGGATCAGCAAGGAATTTACTATGAAAAGAAATGGGGAATCCAGGAGACCATCATAAAGGGGTGCTAGAACTATGGATCCTTCTAATGGACCCTGAAGTATAGACGTAGAAAGGAAAAAAAAAAATTACCAGCACACCCAAAGGACAAACTATATTTTTATTGTATGCATGCAAATTAAATATATAGTTTTTATACCATGTTAGAGATTTATATCAAAATAGCTACACAGTAGTGGCTATACAGCTAATGACAGCAGTGATGCAATATGACACTTGCATATGTAGCAATAGCTAGCGGTTATAAATGCATAACAAGTTCCAGTAAGGCTACGATTTAATCACCGCAGCACCTAATCAAACATCATGCATGCAGTGAAAAATGGTTTAAAAAAAACTATAAACTCATATCTAATACTATCGGTGTTATTCAGAGAAAGGTGAACCTCAGGAGAATGACTCGAAGTGAGAATTCTAGATCAAAATAGCCAAACCAGAAAATTTCTCCCATTTAACTCACTTTCCAAATTGGCTATTTGGTCTAGATTGTTCTCGTCAGAGTTTCACCTTTCTCTGAATAACCTTGTATGTCTGCATATACATGTTACAGGGTAACTCACACTAAACTATCCACATACTGTTCCGCATATAAAATCAAATGGAAAGTAACTACAGCAACATAAATCATTCATGGTCTGACAATGAAGGTGCTTACCAGAGGTTAGGAATATGACTGGTCACAGAACTGGGAATGGATTGTTGGCTATTTGGGCTGAAACAACTGATCAATCAATGATTAAAATAGTTGTCCTCTATTTCCATTATTGATTTTTAATCGTCCTGTGTACAGCAGTTTATTTACATTTAACTCAGTCTGACTAATCTCTGCTTTGGCACTGGAGAAGACGAGCCGCTGCTTTACTCAGTCTGACCCTAGCCTAAATCATACCAACGCATTTTTCGCGATGTCCGTGAAAAGGTGCGTTCTAACGGCCCTTTTTTTTCACAGAATACGTGATAGCTGTCATACGATGCGCATTTTCGTCTGATTTTTGTACAGATCATCAATAAAACACTTTTTGCAGCTGGACGTTATGTTGGCCGGACATTAGCAGCGTCTGACGTATCTTAATCACGCACACACGCCGCTAGCGGATGCAGCGCACTCTGTACGTCAGTACTAGCGGTTTCACGTTCTTGAAAAAATGTGTTTGCCGCTTGCGTTGCCCGGCCTAACTTTCGTGCAGCCGTACTTCGTATATTGCTGGTCATTGGCCGTCATTTGCTGCTACTACGGCCGTGATAAAGTGCGGCTGCACGCTCGTTCGCACTGCGTTCGTCTGACCCCAGCCTCAGTTCTAGGGTTGTCAGACACAACCAGTTTGTTTTTATTCCGTTTACAACAGTTGCAGAACTAGAACACCATAGGATTACTGCCACTGCGCATGCAGCATCAACCCATCCCTCTGGCCCTGCGCATGCAGCATCAACCCATCCCTCTGGCCCTGCGCATGCAGCATCAACCCATCCCTCTGGCCCTGCGCATGCAGCATCAACCCATCCCTCTGGCCCTGCGCATGCAGCATCAACCCATCCCTCTGGCCCTGCGCATGCAGCATCAACCCATCCCTCTGGCCCTGCGCATGCAGCATCAACCCATCCCTCTGGCCCTGCGCATGCAGCATCAACCCATCCCTCTGGCCCTGCGCATGCAGCATCAACCCATCCCTCTGGCCCTGCGCATGCAGCATCAACCCATCCCTCTGGCCATGCGCTTGTGTACCTTGTGTGAAAAGTGCACAAGATATGAAAGTGACATACATTATGCTTCTGAAAAAGGGGGAAGGGTTATTTACATAAATGGAATTTTATGTAGAAGAAAAAAGTTATCCGCATAATTTTTTTTTTTTTAATCAAAATAATAATCTGCCAACTAATCGCTTATGAGAATAATCGTTGGTTGCAGCCCTAGTTGGCGAGCAAGTGGCAAGGAATTCCCTGGTTGCTTACTTTCCTAATCAAAAACGAATACCGGCTCTGTGAAGCTAGTGTTAAAGCTGGATTAGGGTGGGGGTGGCCGGAGGGGGTAATTTGAAGTTTCCTGGTTGCCGGATACTAGTGATGTCATGGCACAAAGGATGTGCTGACATCACCATCTGAGACCAGCAATGATGGTGAGCGTTCTCGGAGAGGCAGCCGATGGATTGGTTTTGTGCATTTGTGCTTATAGGTCCGGTCCATCAGTTTATGCAGACGCTATGGAACTTGTGTATGTAGAGTGTTTCTGTATCCTACACTACGCGGTTTGCATAGGTACATGACGTAGAATCCGTCGACTTGCCTGAAATAAAGTTATTGGGTGGAGACTGTTGGCATCTCCTTAATGAATGGCAAAATAACTTTTTTTTTTTTATTTTTATTCCTTTTTAAAACTAGTTTGGGAGGAGTGACACATGGAGTAAACCATAACCCCCGCTTCCCATTTTGGTCCTTGGAGGTCAATCTCTGACCCACACCAGGTGCTGCGTGAGAGATTTATAATATTTATATTTGGCCAGAGAATCATGGGAACTGTATCTCAGAAACAAGGAGGGGGGGGGGGGGGTGTTGTGACAGCCCTGGGTTGTCTATGACTGAGCCTTGGTACGCCGACTGACAGGCATAGAAGAGGAAGCTATTTCTTTGTATAGTCAAACTGTAACCTAGTTCCATAAGTCCGTTTTTTTTATGTTGGTCAGTGAGCTACTGTGGGGCTTATTCAGAAAGGGCCCATGTCGATAGCACTATCAGGGATATTCAGAGTGGTGAAAACCAGAAGAATGACTGGAGAAATGAAAATTCTAGGTCAAAATAGCCGATTTGGAAAGTGAGATAAATGGGTGAATTTTTCTGGTTTGGCTATTTTGACCTGGAGTTTTCACTTCTCCAATCATCCTCCTGAGGTTCACCTCTCTGAATAACCCTGTAACTGTTGACAGATGCCGGTGCTTCACTAAGAAGATCCAAACATGTTCTAGATCTTCCTCTTGTGAAGTGTCTTTTTTTTTTTTTTTTTTGTGGGGTTTGTATGATTGGCAAACAGCAGCGCTTTCTGAATAACCTGTGTCTGTGTGTGTGTGTGTGGTTGTTCCTCTGGCAGGGCAGGTTTGCCTATAGAGGGAAAGGCCTCGTTCTGCCTTGTTATCTCGTAGTTTCTTTTGTAGCCAGTCTTGGATTTCATATTGCTGCTTCACATGGCATCACAAAAAGAATGCCAAGTCAATGTCTCATGCCATTCTGTTCCCAAGTATCCTTAGTATCCCTTGCTGGCAATTCCTCCTCTTCAATGCCTGTCAGTCGGCGAACCCCAAGGCTCAGTGATAGACTCATCTATCAGGGTTATTCAGAGAGGTGAAAACCAGGAGAATGACTGGAGAAGTGAAAATTCTAGGTCAAAATAGCTGATTTGGAAAGTGCGATAAATGGGAGAATTTTTCTGGTTTGGCTATTTTTGACCAAGAATTTTCACTTCTCCAGTCATTCTCCTGGTTTTCACCTCTCTGAATAAACCTGTATACCCCCTCATTGGGTAAACTCCTCACCAACTATGGCTACAAGTATCACGCTGATGACACTCAGATCTACCTCTCCACCTCCGATCTCTCTCCCTCAGGTCAGTGATTGTCTGCCTGGATGACCTCTCACTACCTGAAGATCAATATGTCAAAGACAGAGCTCCTTCTAATCCCCCTCCCCCCAACTCTGCTCCAATTTCTGACTTCTCTAATTGCTGACGGTATCGCTATCCTTCCTTCTGCCCAAGTCCGTTGCCTCGGTTATTCTCCACTTCAGTCTTTCCTTCAGTCCCTACATTCAATCACTTTCCTCATCTTGCTGCAAATCACCTCTGCAATATTGCTAAAAGTCGTCCATTTCTGACTAGCACCACTGAGCAATTTATCAACTCGCTTGTTATCTCCCGCTTGGACTACTGCAACAACCTCCTGACCTGTCCTTCCTATCTCCCGCCTCTCCCACTGCAATCCATCCCAAACACATCAGCCTGGCTTATCCATCTCACCCGTCGCTCGGTCTCTGCCGCTCCGCTAATCCCTACACTGGCTCCCCATCCACAACAGAATCAAATTCAAACTGCTCACCCTGACCTACAAAACCCCATCGCAAACACCGCTCCTCACTGACGCCCAAATATACCCCAGCCTGCTCCCTAAGATCCAACAATGACCTGTGCTGGCATTCTCCATTACCTCATCACATGCCAGATTGCAGGACTTCTCTCGTGCGGTGCCGACCCTATGGAACTCGCTTTCATGCAATATCAGACTGTCCACAAATCTGGCTTCCTTTAAATGCTCCCTAAAGACCCTTCTATTTAGGGAAGCCTACCACCTGACTCCGTAACAAGACATTTGACCGACCAAAAAACAGTCCTCACCTCTCCCTGCATTAACTCATCACTGCAGCCCCCCTCACCCATCTAGATTGTAAGTTCCCATGGGAATAGGGCCCTCATGTCCTCATGTATCTGCTGGCAGGAATACTGACCTGTCTCCTGTATGTATTGTAGAATTTTCCGGTCTTTACCCTTTGCACCTTGTACAGCGCTGCGGAATATGTTGGCACTTAATAATAAATAATAATAAAAAAAGTAGTCCTATGCATGTCGTGATGCATCATAAATTCTGTCAATAAGATAGATCACTGCCACATCTGTATTTGGCTTGATCTCCAGGCAGATCCTGGGAATACCAGTCTGTATGGATCACTTGGTGGTTGTTTATCCCTTCTGCCTGTCCAGAAGTATTTTGAATTGGATTTTAGTGGCTTCTGCATATAATGCAATGGGACCCAAGTCTAAACGTGAAATTCATTTTTTTCACACATTATACATGCAGCATTTTAGACCATTGTTCTAACCATTTTTGTTCTGTCACATGACCTCTAGGAGGTTTAATACTCTACAAGTTTCATAACTTTGTATTCAGGGAAGGATGTTTGTTTTTTGCAGCTGTGCAAGGTGAGGAATTATGGGCTTTATTCAAAGGGCACCAGTGTTTGCCACAAGAAACGTCTGTTTCACAGGAATAAATGGCATTTTACCCAGAAGGATACATTTGAGATTTTTTTTAGATGCTTTTATTTTTTTTTTTTAAAGTACGTCCTGGGTTCAAGAAGATTGATTGTTCCACACCTGGAAGAGAAGTATTATTTTATTTTTATTATTCGCCAGCATATTCCACAGCGCTGCACAATATAGACATTGTTACAATACAATGAACAACATTTTGACAAATCAGTACAGGAGGAAACAAGGGCCCTATTCCCGTGGGATCTCATCTAGAAGGGTTGGAAAGAGGAGTGATGGACTGGTTGCGTCCATGAGTTGGGTGGTAGGCTTCCCTAAATGGGAATGTCTTAAGGGAGTGTTTTGAAGGAAGGGAAACTAGGGGAAAGTCTGATAGTACAAGGGAGAGCGTTCCAGAGGATGGAGGCTGTGTGTGATGAAATCCTGCAGTCTATCATGGGAAGAGGTGATGCAGGGAGAAGCTAGGCGCAGGTCATGGTTTGACCTTGGGGCGCGGGCTGGGGTGTATTTGATTTTGTGAGAAGAGGTAGTGGGGAGCGGAGTTACTTTTGAAGCTACTTCTGCCACTGTTGGGATTTCCTTCTTTGCCAAAGTGGCCAACAATGGCATGTTTACAAAACACCAGGGCTTAACACCCATACAGTGTGCCAGCAGTATGCAAGAATTAAAAGAAAACTGTCAGTGATCACTTGCCTGACTACTATGTTGCTGTTTACATTTTAGTGGAAGCTAAGGTTATGTTGTCTCATGACTTGTTACATGCCCACCCTGCAGTGGTTACCGGTCTGTCTGCTGTTAGTGCCTGATGCTACAGAAACTGTTACTTTACACAGTAAGCAAAGCCTGTAGTGTAGGCGTGCATCTTGTCACGTTTGTTTGTGGTGACCTCCAGGCACACTGACTCAAGGTGAACTGCAAGCATGTTATCTTCTCATACCTGAACACTCCAGGATCCGCTGCCTGATAGGGGCCATAAAGTTTTATTACAGGGGCCGGATAGGATTAACCATGGTGCCTGGAAACACTAGAGGGACAAGTGGCGCTGATTCTGCTTTTTTCCACCA
The DNA here is from genome assembly GCA_009667805.1 of Leptobrachium leishanense. Taxonomy (NCBI): domain Eukaryota; kingdom Metazoa; phylum Chordata; class Amphibia; order Anura; family Megophryidae; genus Leptobrachium; species Leptobrachium leishanense. The sequence goes on along the minus strand of CM019063.1, from coordinate 6,017,123 downwards.
CCTGTGTGTGTGACTTGGTTTATTGTCTTTATATTACTACTTCAGAAATCTCTATACACAGCAAAATGCCATTGTACGGATTGTAGATGAAAGCTGTAAATCAATCTAAAATGCAGCTGAACTGGCTTTGCCCTCACGCTTCACAAATGTAAAGATTGCATGGGGTGCAGCATATGTACAATTGGGATTTGGGGGTTAACATTAACTCAGGGAAACCTTTGCCCAAAGATCTCATTTTGTTTAAAGGGACAAACAGATCATGGAGTGCAGAGTGCCCTCTCCTGCCTCCTCTGGAAACGCTGCATGAAGTTTCTTTGGCTCACACGTATGTCTCATGCACCTGGGATTTTGAATTTCCTTGCAGTCACTTATAGGGACACGCTCCCTGCATGCCGAACTCACCCTCAGACCTCCCACGATTGTGAGCATTGAGAGAGGCAGCCAATGACTAGGTACTGCGTAGGCGTGCACAGCTCCCTTCTGTCCTTTCCGGGCACTACAGAAAGTACATATTCCGAGTGATGTGCAATTATTGTAGCGCACATTGCATAAAAATGCTGCAGCGAACGTGGATTTCTGAAGCCCTGAGCTGAATGGTAAGGGCAGCATATGCCGAGGGAGGATTTTCTCCCAAAATAAGAAATAGATTTTTTTGCAGCATTTGCCCAATTAAAGGTGGTATAAAGTGGGTTTAAATGTTTCCTTTTAAGCTCTGCCTTGTGTCCAGAGAACCAATACTTTATTAAATGTGCATCTTTCACATTTACACACGTTTACACAATCTGTCACTTGGCTAATACTCTCTGTACAAGGGGTATTTAATACAAAATCTATACTTGCACGCTAGAGGATTAGATTTGGGGGTGGGGAAGGAAAATGGCTTTCTCTCCTGGAATTGTTTCCTTTCACGTGACCTCAGACTTATTTTGGAATAAGTCAGGAAATGTAATTCTGTACTCCGACCCACAGGGCTTCTGAAAGATGCTATCCCTGCTGTGAAACCCCATTGGTCAGTACCAAGATACTTTTTGCTTGATCCTACTTTTGGACATATCGGTCATGTTGGGGGGGGGGGGTTGTCAGAAACCCCACCCCACTTGATTTTTATAATTTGTGTCCTCGCCTTGGCTGTCCCTTGCACTGACCCCTTTGCAGATTGGTTCTTCCCTATGCCGGAGAGGTTCCGAATAGGCACCTGTGGGACAACGTTTCCTAGGGCATGATCTGCTTTGCAAAACTTTGTACAATGCAGATCACCCAGTGCCTCCTAGATGCTTTTATTGGAGGCATCAGATTGGCTGGCGTACACTGTCATGAATGGGAGTGCCAGCTTTTGCTCTGTGCCAGGGAGGGGAAACTTTTTTTTTTTGCACTGCAGTTCTATTCATATTAATGCATGCTCATACATGTGCTTTTAACCTATGCTGGATTAGGGTTTTCAGGATGTGTTCAGGCTCCATTAACATTCTAATCTAATGTAAAATGTTTGTCGAACTAAAATACTTTCCTGTGTATTTAAGTGGCTTGCCTTGGCATTGAAGGAAGTGTGTGTTGCGCCTGTCGCACCTTGCTGTCGGCTTCCTTTTGGATATTACAGAAATGTCTCAATGCGCGTTGGTGTCTGTGGATTTGATTTTTAAATCATGACTTCAATGTAGAAATCGGTACTCTGACATCACTCGCTTGTGGGATCTTGGATCTTCAATCCCTTTACAATGATAAATTACTACGTAACACTGGGCATTTAAAGGAGCGCTTTTATTGCATCCAAGTGGACCAGGCAATGTACTGACTCGGTGTTGAAATGTTGTTCAGTCTACTTGGAGAGCTCTCCTTTTTAAATGCATGATCATTACTACGTGAACTCGCTAGTCACGAAGACTCGCTTTAAATCATGATCTTTAAACTTGGCTCCTTTTTTTTTTTTTTATCTGTAATATCCACTAGATGAAGGGTTTGGCTTGGTTCAGATGTAGCTCATTGGAAACGCATAATGAAATTGTGAGGAACGGCTTAAAAGCCCATTTGGGAAAACTCAAATTGCTCTTAATGTTAAAGCATAAATATTTTAAAACTTTTTTTTTTTTTTTTAAGGTACACTACTCTTTACATAAGCTGTAACTAGCTTACATGTGCATTACTAACAAAAACACACATGCTGATGTATTTTTCTTTTTCAGGGTAATGGCATCTAAAGGAAAAATACATTAGGCTTTCCATGATGCAACATTTGTGACAATCTGAGCACGTTTCACATTACAGCGGTTTTATAGGCTAAAACAGCCGTGAGGCGTCCATGGGGTGGAGGAGGGGAATGTTTAGGTAAGACTGCAGGGGGGTTTAGTGTACTGCCTATACTGAGATCTAATTTACCCCCTGGTGTTATCCTTTGCGCATTGCTTGGCATGTGTAAAGGAAGTTAGTTTTCTGGACTTCTTCTGACTTGTAGAATCCATCACATTGCCAATGACACTCAGTGAGGAACAAGTGCTGTAAAGATACTGTTTTGTGTTATAAACTTCCCCCACAGTAAGGCTAAGGTCAGACGAAAGCCGTTTTAACGTGCGTTTAGCCGCACGAAATCACGGCCGTGCTAGCAGCAAATGACGTCCAATGCCGGGGAACATACGACGAACGGCCGCACGAAAGTTCGTCCGTGCAACGCAAGTGGCAAACGAACGCATTTTATCGAACGTCAAACCGCTACTACTGACGTACAGAGTGCGCTGCGGCCGCATAGCGGCGTGTTTGCGTGATTGGGAGACGTCAGACGCTGCACACGTCCGGCCAACATAACGTCCAGACGCAAAAGGGTTTTATTGATGATCCGTACAAAATCACGGACGAAAATGTGCATCGTATGACCACTATCGCGTATTCCGTGAAAAAATACATCCATTCGTTCGAACGCACTTTTTCACGGACAACGCTAAAAATGCGTTCGTCTGACCCTAGCCTAAAATATCTTCTACAGAAACACAGTACATGTAAGAGTTAGATATCCGCAACATAAACCTAATCCTTTATTTGGTAGCGTCCACTTAAGAGAACGTGGTTTTATTTGGGCCTCCAGGCCTTGCATTTCTTTTGTACATTGTTTCATGCCTGCCCATAGTCGGAGGAACTCTATGAAATATTTGCATACTGAGGTTTTTTTTTTTTTTTTTTTTGCTTTTATCCCATTAACAGAATTGATTTTATTAAATTCTGTCTATACAGCCTCTTGCCACACAACCTTTCATGCTAAATAGCATTTGAACTATAATGCATCTCGGTAAACTTGGCATAACAGTTCTCCATACCCTGACTGGGTCTCATCTGTTACTGCAGCTCCCTTGCTGAACCCCATTCTCGCACACCAGCAGTCTTTCGTGCCTTTCTCCAGCCCTTAGCTAAAGCTTAAGGACAGGTATACTGAAAGTGCGGTGCTTTCATTCCCCAGAAATGAGGCAGCATGCAGATCTTGGTGTTAGCTTAGTCAGACAGAACTGAGCTTTTTATGGGCTAAATGTAAAGTGCAATCTGGCTCCTAGTGGCCAATGAAACCTGACACCCTTGTGTCTTGCTGTGCTACATCAGGAATTCCTCCCCGGGCATATGCCTGTGCTACATCAGAAATCACTCCTTGGTGTCTGGGACATAATTGGCTTGAGGACAGATTGAATTAAATCTGGACACGACGACGCATTGTGCAACATTCAAACTGAACAATAGATTGTGTGGGATTTTACAGTATCTGATCGGGCAATTCTATCCCAAACGAGACAAAGCGCAATGGAACCTTTCAGATGTGAAGGGCTACAGTGACCCACACAGTAATACTAGTATCTACGAACGGATAAACAATTACTGTATTTATACAAGACACAAACCCTGCACCTAGAATTGTATATACAGGGTGACCATATAAATCAGGCCTGCACCTACCAAATGCTTCAGTGCCTTTCGTTTGTTTTTTGTTTTTTTTTTCCTGCAAAAGCATTTTAAGTCATGTTTAAATAAAATATTTTATCCATTCTAGTATCTGTATAATCCAGTGAGGTTCAAAGTCTGATATTTCTATTAACGTGAATACTGGTTTATATTCGTGAAGAAGCTCTGCGCTCTGGCAGTTCCCACAATCTTCCTGTAAACGGTGTGATCCTTGGAGTAATTGTGCAGGGCTTGCCTGGATTTTGGCTTTTCGGCCAGTGTCTGCTCAGGGTGGCAGGTATTTGTGATGGTGGCGGTTTATTTGAAGCTGTTTCGGCAGAGCTTTTTCTTGGCATGTTACTTTTACAGAGGATTTAAGATTTGTAGTTTTAGGTTCCACTGTTGCCATATTAGGTTTCTATAAATTGGCAAGACGTGATGGATATTTCATGGTAATTTCTTGCTGAATCTTGCCGAGCCACATGTATTTTATTCAATGATGTCCCTTATTGCTTAGATATTCTATTTTCAGTATTGGTTTTTGGATTTACTTATTGAATAACTGGGCAGACCCTGCTGACAGCCTTTTGCCTTATTTCTTTCCTTAGATTTCCCCCCCCCCCCCACCTCACCTTTTTGTCAGTCGCTGCGCGTTGCTCCTGTTCCGTGAGTCTGGAAGTCCCTGAAGCTTTTCTGCACAATTCGCTGTCATACGCAACTTGCATATTGTAGGAGCTGCAAATTGCACAACACTTGCATACTTAACTCCTTCCCAGGTACACCCTGCTGTCACCAATGGGCCGCCTAGGCTCGTCCCCGCAGCGGGTGCGTGCCATTGGCTGCAGAACTTGGGCTGTCCCCCTGCTAATGTTGCAGGCAGACCTCAGCATTGACGCTGGCATTAACCCACCCCTGACAGGTGATACCTGCCTGTTGTGAACGGGTTAAGTTCTGCTAGCACCTGCACAGAAAGATTTGGAGCCGCACGCACTGTTCTGATCCAATGGTTTCTGCTCTTTACAGCGGTTGCTCTCAAATAGGTGTCAGCATTGCCACCTTTTCTTCAAGCCGAACACTCTAGTATTGGGCTTGGGTGGCCATTTTTTCATAGCATATATAATGGCATGTCAGGCTGGTAGTAATGGCAGACTGATACTGTGCCTGGTAGACTGGAATTATGCATGGCACACTGGTATTGGCTGCTGCTGTGCTCAGTTGCTTGTCACGGAGTCGGCGGGAGTGGAGACGTCAGTGCAGATATGGATGGTGGACCGCTTGTCTTCAGTTCACAGCACCACTCCTGGCACAGAGGCACGGCACGCGGACACGTCTTTTTCGTTGCCCGGGATCGTCGCACGCCAGGGCACAAGCACCGGAGCAGTTGCACGTGACTGACAGTGGGCAGTGTGGACCTGCTGCGTATCCAGTGAATGGAGAAACATCAGGAAGTGAGGACGGGGGCACACAGAAACTTAAATATGGGGCAGAGATGTGCTGCTAGCAGCTCAGTCATGTGTCTGGGTGGCAGAGGGTGTCAAACTCAGACACATGACTCCAAAATCGGACAGGAGGGAACCCTAGTCAGCATACTGACTTCACCAGTGACTATTCTGGGCAGCCAGGAAATTCAAAATCCCAGCAGCTGGTGACACTGGGTGGGGTAGAGAACCTCCTCCCCATCACATTTTCTCTCCAGAGCGGGGGGGGGGGGCACACACTCCTCACATCTTCACCCTTTTTCTGAAAAAACTACTGTAGCCAGGATGATTGTTCTCTTAACTTCAGCTGGGGGAGAGATTGGAACCCAGAAACGGGCACGGCCTGAGGGAAGGGTCTGTTTACTATACGGGTGTATCCAAGCAGCGTGAATATAACCTTTTCCTGTTAATAGTTTAGTGAATATAAGGCTCACTTCGGCACAGCTGCCTATTAAGATGGCAGTACACAAGTGACTGCATTTCATCACATTCCTGAAGTCAGTATGCTGACTAGGTTTCCCACCTGTCCGGTTTTGGAGTTGTCTGGGTTTAACACCCTCTGCCACCCGGACACATGACTCCAAGCCGCTACCGGCACATCTCCGCCCCATATCTAAATTTTTGCGTGCCCCTGTCCTTGCTTCCAGCTGTTTCTCCAGTCACTGGAGACGCAGCAGGTCTGCACTGTCAGTCACACGCAGGCACAATGGCTCATGTGAGTGGTGGTTATTTCTTATTCCCAAAGCGGAGACCTGCACAAGCTGTAAAAATGTACCTAATGGATTAAATTCCAAATTTTATCTCACGAAGGAGCCTTGAACCAGGCTCTTGTTTAAAAGGCAGGTGGCTTGTTCTGGGCTCTGATTAAAGTTTCCATGGGTACTTCAGGTGAAGTCCAGAAGGCCTTTTTTTTTTTTTTTTTTTTTCACAAATGAAAACCAAGAAAGTACATTCGATCAGGTTGGGTATGCTTAGAATGTACCTAGGAATGTATATGGGGGTGGGGGGGGGCAGTCAGCCCACGTCATTCTTATTGACAATGCAAATGTTCTCCAAGGTATCCTCCAGCCTGTTTATGTGAGGTGTCAACTTCCAGGTGTCGCTAAATCAGGATGCTTTTGTTAAAGCCCAAACATGACCCATTTATGACGTACTTTGATTTTTCCTTTGCTTAAAATGCTCAGAATGAGATGTTGGTTATAGCCGTTTAGAAGGGAAACGCAATAATCTGTAGGTTTTTAAACCCTTACATGGGCCAAAATTCAGGCCAGCATATGACCGGCTCAACTGTTACAAAAAGCCTTGGAGTAATTGGCAAGTAATTACTAATCTGTGTGCATGTTACACAAAATCTGAGCCGAGTTAAACATAGAATCCAATTCTGATTCGTCCTGTGTCGCCACCCCAACCTGCCTGTCTCCCCCACTTTGGTCTGGAGCTCCCAGTCTCTCACTTTTGGTCTGTTCCCTTCCCACAAACTCTCCCACACTCAGGTCCAGTTTTTTGCCCAAACCCACTCCCCCTCACACTCGGGTCAAGTCCCTTGCACAAACTCTCCCTTCCTCCTCTCCCTCAGTTTGTTCATGAAATAATTGTAAAGGGACGCTCTAAGCTAAAGTGGTCAGGCCGCGTGCTGTGCCCCCTTCTCACACAGATTTTGTGCTGACATGTCTGAGCGCTTGTAGCAGTGTTTTGGAGAAATTGGACATGGTCTTAAGCATATCAAAGTATGCAATTTGTGTATATTGTGTGTTGCAGCCTTACTTAAATCTACTTAAATCTGCATCTTTGCAAGTGCATATGTTCACAATGGACACTTCACAAATTCCTTTTGTGGCTTCATCAGTCGGTGTGACTTTGTTGCTGTTGTAACCATTTTACCAAAAGTCAAACTGCCTGGGCTGTGACAGCCGGCAACAAGCTGACTGGCACGCAAGGGAACTGTCCCTGCCGAACGATACTAGATGCTACAGACCCCCCTCCCTCCCTATTGCTGGCCTCAAACTCCCATGATTGACTGCAATAGATTGCCAGATAAAGAATGCTGAACTGTAGGCTTGGCATCCAGGGGGTAGAATATGACCATATTCCTGGACAGCGGTCCATACACCTCAGCAATGAGGCAATTATCCTCTTGTAAAAGTACTGACCCCCCCCCCCCCTTCTCTTTTCTATGCTGTCATGTTTCACTTGAACCTTTGCCAAGAGCACCATGGGAGATTCAGTTCCAAAACGGCACCCCTGGTCTCCAGATGACTGCTGCTTTTAAAGTGTACTTGTACCGCCCAGGTGACAATCGCTGTGATATCCCATCATGGATTGGTCTTGAAGATCAAGATGCCTCATCACTGGAGGTGCATGACCCAGATTCAGTGCTAGCGATTGCGTCTTCGATGGTGGGCATGCTTTGCGGGTCATGTCACGCAATCAGGTGCCTGGTGGGAGTGCAGGGCTGACCTGTCAGCCGGCTCCTCACCTGACTGCTGTCAATCATCCCAGCAAAGAAAGTGATGGCAAATCTTTAACAATGAATTACCCAACACTACACTGAGTCCAATATTTGTTCCACATGGCAGGGTTCCCTTTAATGAATGGGGTCAGGAAAAGTTTGGGTACAAATGTCACTGAAAAGCATTAATGGCAAGGCCTTTGTCCTCCCAAAGAATGAATACCGCAGAACAGGTTTGGCATGCAGAGCGGGCATTCCCCCCTCTGTAATCCTGTGTAATGGAATGATGGCAGCCTTCCACGTCAGCTGTCTATGCTTTGTTTTTGCTGGAAAAATGATCGTGCTTTTTTAAAAGCGGATAATGAGCAGTAGACAGTGCATAGTCTGCATCTGATAGACCTAAGGTTTAAATAATCGTTATACTCGTTATTCGGCTACCACTCTGCTCTCGTCTCCTAAATTACGATTTTTTTTATTTAAGAAACATTTGTTTGGTCCCATCTGTCTTGGTGCGCTGCGGAATATGTTGCCGCTTTATAAATGTAAATGTAGCTCATTCCGCAGCGTTGTACAATGGGTGGAAAACTAGTAAAAGTTTTCATGCGGAGAATGGAGAACCCTGCTCAAGAGCTTACAATCTAAAGGCTACTTTTTTTTTTATTTTATTTTTTTTTAATGCCGTTAATTCTTTCCACACAACAAATGTCGTCTTCTGTTTTTTTGTTCTGCAGTGTGCAGCATTACAGACTATGTTGGTGCTTTAAAGGCCATTGTAACAGTCTCTGGTCTGCTCGGCATAAACTTGAACTCTTCTGCCAATTGGTGATAAACGCCAACGCAGCGAGTTTACTTCACTTCATAATATTCTGTTACATAGTCATTCTGCATTTCCACCCAGAGACAGACTTTCTGTAGCTGACACGGTAAGCTGTGGGCTGACAGGTCTCCTCATGCGTTGATCTTGGCTCTTGACTGGATGTCACGGAATGACATCCTTGATGTGATCAGATCTAAATTTGTCAGAGGATTATAATATTGGCCATGTCCCATCACGGTTCTCAGGCCATTGTACTGCCCCATCCCAAATACCACACAACCCAGATCCAATACTTCATGACCTGCTGCAAGCGAAAGGGTATCCCCTGAGCCTCAGTTTCCCTGCCTTCTCAATGACCTGCAGGTCAGTGCAGAAGCTTGATAGATTTCCCCCCCCCCCAAAACAAGATTTAAAAAAAAAAAAAAATGCTGAACGGGTTCAGACTTCCTAAAACCTATTTCTTCTAACCCCCTGTACAGATGAATTGTGAACGTATGAGCAATATCCTCTGCTGCTCATAAAATGACACCAGGGCTGTCGGTCATGGCCTCTCATGTGTCGTTGTCCTAGAATTCCCAGAAATTAAATGCAATAGATGGCCGGAGACTTATGGGGGTTGAGACACCTTCATTTTTAAATGGCTGCTGCTCTGCTTGCATGCGATTGGGGGTTAGCCAACCAGATGTTTGTTTTGTTTAATGTTGTGGTTTATTTTTTTTTTATTTTTTTTACTTTGACTTGTTACAGTAATTACAGAAATACAATGTTCTTGAACCCAGGACATACTTGAGGGAGAGAAATCTCTATCCTTCCTGGTAAAATCCTTTACAAATCCTATATTAACCCCCTCCCCACACCACCCCCTTATTTGCAGCATTTCTGAACGGCCTAGTTTCATTCATACTCTATACATAAACCCCATACTACAGTGAGGTATAAAATTTAGTACACACCTCCATTGATTTCTTTCAACAATGAAATTCCTCCGTATGGACCATGAACTTTCTAGCTGCTTATCTAGTGCTTGGGGGCTGGTAATTGCTAGAATAACATTGGCTGTGAATGTGTTATGAAGGTGCAAGGTCACTCTGATCTGCCCTTTAACCTCAAACTACACTCCTCAGGGACTCAACAAATGTATTTCTGTTTGGACATTGTTCATTCCTAATCCCTCATATGTTCTTGTATCCACTACAGTTTAGATTGCTAATCTTAAACATGAAGGTTGTTTTGTGTTTTTTTTGTTTTTTTTCGTGTTTTTTTGAGGTTCTGTTGCAGTATCCCAATTTTTGGACTAAATGAGGTGACATGTAAAGCAGGTATTGGGGCTCACATAAGCTTTTGAAATTTAGCTCTAAAGCATGTGTTGGACAAATGTATCTGCTCTCCCTGATAAAATCACTAACTTTTAAATGTGATTTTAATTGTGAGTTTTGAATAACATTGGCCAGCCCTAATTTTTCCCTGCCAGATTTTAATCTATGGATGAAGGAAACTTGGTTATTCAGAGATCCGACATGTAACACACTGAATTTCAGCATACTGGAACATTTTGGGGCTATTCAGAGCAGGCAGTTCGCCAAATTCTGGTGAACTGCCTGCACGTACAGTGCCTGTTCGAGGGGCAGTGAAATCCCCCATAGAGAAGCAATGGTTCATCAGACACTGAACAAAGTTGCTGAAATGCCCTGCTGTTCGGTGGTTTAATTTGGCATTTCTTTTATTTACGTTCGTCTGTCGGGTTTTTCCGGCAGCTGCTCTGTGCTGTGATCGTTGGGTTTTTGCAAAGGTTTCTGCGTGCTTTTGGTGAGCGGCAGGTTTTTCCCTGCACTGCTTGCTGAAGATACCACCGGGTCGGCTATCTAGAATCGCCCTGAAGTGCAGGGAACAAAAGGTCACCGAACATGCAGTGACTTTTCAATTCTCTCTGAATAACCCTGTTGGTCTTTCCTGATTCTTGGTTTGTGCAGCCTCCCAGGAGGGATCAGTGTGCAAAACTGTTTTGTGTATTTGGTATTCCCAGCCAGGTAATTTTCTTTTGCTGCTGTCCCACTCCATGTTTTTTCTTTTTAAATCCCACAGTGGATATGTCGGTGTATAAAATCCATCTTTTTGCCTCTTAGCTGAGTGATTTTTAGCTTTTTGCAACTTCTGGAAACACCATCACTTAGGGGTTATACACAATGTTTTTTATGTTGCCACAATTGTGTATTTTCCTCTTGACATCAAAGCTCCTCATTCCTGCCAGTCTGTAGCGGTGGCTGTAGAGAACAGAACGATTAAAACTACAGTTTTATCTCTAGCTACCTTCTCAATGAAGGGTAACATGCTGGCAACAAAGTCAGCTTATTGGGATGGTCCCAGTTGCAACCATTGGTGTGAGGAGCGTCATGCATGAATCCAAGGGGACAGTACCTTCAGTTCTAAACTGGAGGGGGAAGTGCATGTATTGGAATAACTATGCCACAACTCTTGAGTTATCTTCAAGTTATGGTTTCCTCTACTCTGTACCAGCTAAACGATTTCCATTCTTCTAATTGCAGTTGGAAAACATGAGCTAACCGGTCACAAGGTTGCAGTCAAGATTTTAAACCGGCAGAAGATCCGCAGCCTAGATGTGGTGGGAAAGATTCGACGGGAAATCCAGAATCTCAAGCTGTTCAGGCACCCACACATAATAAAGTTGTAAGTGTCTTGTCTCATGTAGAACGTAGGTTTTTTTATATATTTTTTTTTTTCCCGAGAATCTTTTATCAGGAAGGATACACTGAGATTTGTACCGTTAGGTGTCTTGCCCAAAGACACTTACTGGGGAGGTGCTCTTGCTGGGATCAAACCTGTGTCTCCAGTCTCCAGTTATAGAGCAGTGATGTTACCTCTACTTCACCCAGCCGGTACAACTTTCATCTACAGGACCCTGGCCGGGTTCCATATCTCCACCTCAATGTATGCGTGCTGTGTATGGAGGAACGGCGTTCAGTTGCAAAGATGTGTTTTTATACTCCAATGTCATTAATTGGCAGGTATTCTTTAAGAATGTAGCGGTAATGAGCAGATGTCTTGCTTGCTGTTTAAGCACAGGATCGTAGCGCTTCCTTGCACCAGCTTATTGTAAGATTACATCTCCTATAGTTTGTATAGGAGACGTTAATTTGTGCCTCAGGATGGCAGTGCAGCCTTATTCAATGGTGCTTGCACTTCCTTAAGACCATTCCTTTAAGTGCTGTTTCTTCTGCAGAATCGCAAACTTTCCTCTTGTAGTGCAGCGGAGAGGGCGTTGCAATCTGCCACCTCCTCTCGCCGGGTGCAGAGTGCGGCTGGGAATAAATGGTCCCTGTCTCTGGTGCTGCAGGGCTCCATGGAGTCCTACAGACTCCAGGAGTTTAAGCTCAGTGTTGCAAACATCAGTCTGAGCAGAGCTTCACTCGGAGGCTAGACTTAAACAAAAAAACTTCTTTTTTTTTTTTTTTTTTTTTTTTGCAGTCTCCCAGTTTGCAGCAGCCTCAGACTAGGGCCCGAGTCGTATACCTTATGTACCTGATGCCGGTTTAAATTCCCTCCCTCAAACAAGTTCTCAGGAAATACAGACTTTACTAAAGGTAAAGTGACCGTTAAATCTGGGCATTTGTCAACATGGTGTTTTATTTTCTTCTTAGGTATCAGGTCATAAGCACACCTACTGATATCTTTATGGTGATGGAATATGTCTCCGGCGGTGAACTTTTTGATTACATTTGCAAAAATGGAAAGGTACGGTTTATATTTGCTTTTTTTTCTTTTAAAACCTTTTTCCTTTTCATTCTGGTTAAGATGTTTTTCCTAAATCTTGTGTTTTCTCTTAGCTGGATGAGAAAGAATCCCGGCGTCTGTTCCAACAAATTCTGTCCGGTGTAGATTATTGCCACAGACACATGGTGGTACATAGAGACCTGAAGCCTGAGAACGTTCTTCTTGACGCTCACATGAATGCAAAGATTGCGGATTTTGGCAAGTTTTTTTTTTTTTTCTTTTGTAAAACTTTTCAGCTGAAACTGTACTAACACAAATCTTAGGATGGCACTTGCTGCTGATTGAGCACATAGCCATTTGCCTTGGTATGATGGCATTTAAAGTCACGACTACACAAAGTGGTGAGTGGACGCTGTAATCTCATTGCTTGGTTAATTGTGTAATAAAACACTGGTTTAGGCTGGGATTAGATGAGCATTTAAGAGCGGAAGGAACATCTGTGTGAGTGGACAATGCTTCTATTCTGACGCCCATCTGGCCACAGTTGGTTTGCGCAGCGCTGCAAAGCTCGATCCTCCTATGGAGGATTGCGGTTTGCAGCCCTGTCAACGTGCGTCCTAGCGCTTTGACTGGGAGGCTTGCTGCACAGACACAGCACAGCCGTTGTTGTGCACACTATTTGTGCGTGGCCGGCCCCGTCGCAGCGCCACTACTGACATCAGAAGGCATAGTGTGCTCATCTGACCTAAAGCAACATTATTGGTCCATTTTTATTTCCTACGGGACTTCCTGTGAGCTTGTCAGTGTTCATGTTGCCATGTCGGGAGCATTTATCTGATCTCACTGCTGGCAGCAGGGTTTACATGCTTTATCCTACTATTTGTAACTGCTGCAATGATCCACTTTCCTTCTGCACATCATCCTGGTTTCTTTTGGTGCCAAGAGTGACTACTTTGCTCTCTCCCAGGACCATGAATGATTGATGTACAGAAATGCAAATTGAGCCCCCGGGCTAACAACTTGTTCCCTACCAGATACTGGTGAAAGTGCTGCAGATCAACACTTTACAGGTGGAGCACTCCTTATTCACAATGCTTCGGACACTGAAATCTGGCTGGATTCAGAAACTTGACACGTCCCCGGTACATAGAAGGTTCAGTTTCTGAATCCAGCCAGGTGCACCGGCTAAAGACACCCCGTGAGACACTGTGCACGACTTCCCATACTCTATTTACCCTCACCTAATGTCACCCCTCTCATCTTCGATTGTAAGCTCTTGAGCAGGGTCCTTTCTCCTACTGTTCTGTTAAACATATTTGTTCTCACCGGTTGTATAGCGCTACAGAACTTGTTAGTGCTTTTATAAATACTTGTAACTGCAACATACTGAGCAGAGCCAGCATGTCTCTTGGTGTCACAGTGCAGAATGTCTCTCAGCATGTCCCAGTGCATCACTCGGCTTGAGTCCACGGTGCTGTACTTCTACTACATGACGTTGGAGGGATTCCAAACAATTTTACCAAGGATACATTGAGATTTCTCGCTTTCAAGAAACATTGAAATGTTAGTCCCGTGTCAAACGAACGCAGTGATCACGTCCACTTTGCCGCACAGTTAAACGTTCGTCGTAGCATAGAATCATGCTCAGTAGAGAACCACACACACCGAGGCGCACACCGAACTGCACAACGCACGTGGCAAACGGATGCAAGAACGTAAAACCTATAGGACCGACGCGCACAATGCACCACGTCTGCGTAGCGTTCTGTGTGAGTGGAGAGATGTCAGACGCAGCGCATTTGCAACATCCAGCACCTTGACGCACACAATGGCTTTTCATCTTTTTTTTTCAAATTTTTATTTCCCATAGTTTTTGACGGAAGAAAAAAAGCGATCTACAGTATCTTCAGTCAGTACGTCTGTTATGCACGCATGTAGCGTGCGCTCAGACTGCGTTTGTCTGACTCTTGCCATAGTCGTTACAGAAATACAAAGTAGAAATACAAAGTAATAAAATGCAAGATAATAAAAACCACAAATATACAGATTAACAGAAAATAAATATGTAGGAAATGTGGATACTTTACGTTCATGTACAGACTCTGAAGGGTTTCTACATTGAGGCAAGACTAGGTTTATAGTTCCAAGTCAAATTCTGGAAACAGTTTATCTGGCAAAAGGCCATAAACCAAGCAAATGGATAAAACTAGTTAACCGCTTCACAGCCGACCACTTTTAGGGAACCTCATGGAGTTTCCCCGATGTATTCCGGGGATTACCTGGAGTTCCACGTAGCCTTTCCAATGATGCCAGACATGACAAAGTTACGTGTATGTATCTATAGCGGCACTAACTACACTTTTTTTTTTATTTTTTTAAATCCCCTTAGAATATAGAACATATAATAACGTGACACTGTATATTGAAATTTTAACGTAAATTCATTGTTTTACTAGTTTTTTGTTTTTATAGCATTCTGGCAGAACGTGACTTATAAATATAATTCTGAATCTGCAGTCTGCTGTAAAAATATGATGTCTGGGTCCTACAATAAAACAGGACGTCAAATCTCATGCTCGGCACACAAGTGAGATGGCTCAGCAGTGAAGGGGTTAAAAACTAGCTAACCTACAATGCATGTTGTCCTGTGTGTGTATATATATATATATATATATATATATATATAATCACATCACTACTTCAGAGATCTGGACTTTATTGTCCCAGAAACCTCCTGTACCCTTCACACCAATGAGGGAGCATCTGCAGAATATTAACAGGTTTATCACTTGGGGTATAGGTTTTTTGCACCTAGCTCTGAATGTCACATGTTAATGTCTGTTTTGTCTGTGTCCTAGATTCAAGGGCGACTTGTCAAGCCTGATCTAAATCTGTTATCTTGTTTTATATGGTCCTTGGGTAGCTATTCTTCAAACGCCTTAGAGCTGAAATATGCAGGCATAGTGCTCAGGCACGATTGCTACGGGGAAGCATCCATGCGCGTAGAAAAGCGTGTACATTCTGCACTATACCTCATGCTGTCCAATGCTAGCACTTTTGTGTATTTTGTTGTGGTTACTGAATTGTCGAGCCCTAGGTTCTAGCCACAGGTCCCAGACACAACCAGTATGAATCGGTGTGCGGTAATGCTTGTTGCGCATCCATTATCAACTTTGCGTTTCACCTTTTTTTTAGGACTCTCAAACATGATGGCAGATGGAGAGTTTTTGAGGACTAGTTGTGGATCTCCAAATTACGCAGCCCCAGAAGTCATTTCAGGAAGGTAAGACAAGCTGGATTGCTTAGGCTGGGGTCAGACCAGCGCACTTTTAACGTGCGTTCTGGCGCACATAATTACGGCCGCACTAGCAGCAGATGACGGGCAATATACGATGTACGGCCGCACAAAAGTCCGGCCGTGCAACGTAAGTGGAATTTGAACGCATTTTTCTGAATGCTGAACCGCTAGTACTGACGTACTGAGTGCGCAGCTGCGGTGTGTTTGCGTGATTAGGAGATGTCAGACGCTGCTAATGTCCAGCCTACATAATGTCCAGACGCAAAGGGTTTTATTGACGATCTGTACAAAATCACGCCCAAAAATGCGCGTCTGACCGTTTTTGCGCATTCCGTGAAAAAATACGTCAATGCGTTCGGACGCACTTTTTCACGTTCACGGGGAAAAAATGCTTTCGTCTGACCCTAGCCTTAGTTGTTACACGCTAGACATCCCACCACTAGATTTATTTTGTAATGAAGGGCTTAAACCTTGATACTAAACTGCCCATAAAAACAATTGGCAGGAACTAGGCTTTAGAATTTTTAGAAAATCGTTTATTATCCCTTAACTCTAGAACAGACCTGCTTTTGTAAGCTCTATAGAACTGCATATTGGTCAGTTTGTTGCCCATAGAGCAGTGTTTCCTAAACCTGTCCTCAGGACCCGCTGACAGGCCAGGTTTGCCAGATACCTGAAGCGCAGCACAGGTGATATCTATAATATAATTAAGGCTTGGCGTGTCTGTCGCCAAGCCTTACTCTGCACATGCGCGCACAACCAGCGGCGGTTGGTTGCGCGCGCATGCAACCGCCGTGGCAGGAGCCGGCTGTGCGCTCGCCGTGGCGGTTACAAGATGCACACAGCAGCCGGGTAGAGGCTGCGCTCGCAGCCTCTACCCGGCTGCCGCGCGCATCCATCCCCGAGCAGCGAAGGGAAAGTTCCCTCGCTTCCACTCTTTGAAGGACCCAAGCCGCGGTCACGTGACCGCAGCTTGGGTCCTTCAACGACCGGAAGCGGGGAAACTTTCACTTCGCCGCTCGGGAAGGTAAGTATGAGGAGCTCATGGGGCTGCTGTCCGAATGCCGATAGAGCATTCGAACAGCCGCCCCATGTCTGGTCTGGGGTCTGAGGTGGGGGCATATATCCACGTGCTGGGGCAGTATATCCACGTGCTGGGGCAGTATATCCACAATAGACTGCCCTCTGGGCAGGCTTTCCACCTTGTTTGTTTATAATGGCTTTTACCAGGAAGGATAAATTAAGACTTCTCTCGTTTTAAAGTTATGTCCTGGGTTCCACAACATTAAATTGTTAGTGTTACAGAAATACAAAGTAATAAAATGCAAAATAATAATCTGTATTTGTGCAATTTGTTTAACAGAAAATATTTACTGTTACATGTTTACAGGTGCATTCCTTATCGAGGTATGTTTAATAGGGAGCTCTTGAGTGACTTTAGACTGGGGAAGATTTGATGGCGTCTGGGAGGTTATTCCATAATTGTGGTGCTCTGTAGGAAAATGAGGATCGAGCCACTTTCTTTTTGTATTGTGGTACTGCAAGGAAGGTGCTGGTCCTGGATCGGAGGTTATAGGATGGGGGAAGCGGCCTATTCAGGTAGTGTGGTAGTTTCTCAAATCTCTTACCCAGGTTGGAAAGGTGAAGGGTGCGTCTAGATTCCAGCGGCGGCCAGTTTAGCGCTTTTAACATGTCACAATGGTGGGTCATGTAGTTACATTGTAGCACAAAAGCGCCAGCGTGAGTTATACAATGTAAGTAGCTGAAGGTGTTTGCGGGGCGGCTGCATACACTAAATCTCCGTATTCAATAGCTGGCATAAGCGTTTGTTGTACAATCTGCTTTCTTACCGCGGGGCTCAGGCAGGATTTGTTTCTGTACAGGGCACCTCGTTTGGGGTAAATTTTAGATGAAAGTTTTTCGATGTGGGGGCCAAAGGATAGATCTAACTACAGACCTAGATATTTCAGAGAAGTGACTGGTCAGCGTGCCATTTGATCTTGTCCTGACACCTGGATGGGGCGATTGCAATTTATGTAGTTTAGGTGCTGTTCCAAAGAGCATCGTTACAGTTGTCAGTATTTAGGTTATCTTTGATCCACTTTTCTACCTCCTGTGACTTGTTCTTGCACCACGGCCTCCAGCTGCGGGAGATTTGGTTTGCTGGTTATAGATTAGTGTCTGCGTACATATGTACAGTTGAGACTTTGCAGATGTTGGGCAGATCATTTATGAATAGCAGGGGGCCGAGTATCGAGACTGGGACGGAGGAGCTGCCAGAAACGGACACATATTGTGACCAATCAGATACATATGATTTGAAACCAGGTTAGCGTGCGATCACTAATACCAGAGTCTTAAAGATTTTGTAATAAGATGCCATGGTCTGTGTCAAAGGTCTTGGCAAAATCAAGGAAGATGGCTTCAGTTAGGTTTCCTTGATCCATGCCAGCCTAGATATCCTTGCAAACATTTAAAAGGATATGATGGGGCGTGGTCGACCACGGAGGGGTGAAGACGTGCCCTGGTAGAGCTCCACTCAGTGTCTCTATTGGGATAATTTGGGAGATATCTGCTGCTTTTTTGCGATCCCTACGTGTCAGACCATCGGGTGAGTGTATTCCGGAACCCGTGGAGTCCGTCCGTCCCCCCCCCCCCCCCCCCCCCCCCGCCGGACCTGTGAGACTTTTGCTGACGGGGTTGTTACTTAACCTGTATAGTTGGTGGCCATCTTGCGGCCTACCCTCGGTGCCTAATGACTCTTTGAATTCCTGCTCCTTTTGGGCCCGCTCCCGGTGGGTTGTTTGGCGCGGCGTGTGGAGGACCCACATCGCTCCGCCGGGTGGAGGAAGCGGGAGAACGTGGAGGCAGATGCCGGGGCGGCTCCCCTCCCCCTGCTGGGGAAGCGGGGGGCCTTCTTCTCAGGCCTGGATGCGTGTCTGGCACTTCTCTCCGGAGACGAGGAGAGGCCACTATCAAAGGTAGACTGGCGGCGCATAATGGACTTGCTGCGGGCCCATCGGAGCGGTGGCTCCGTGCAGCGGAGGAGCCGGTGACGCCTCCCCTCTTGGGGTGCTGGATAGCAAGCAGGTCGTCGATGCGGTGGTGGATGTCTTGGAAGTGGAGCAGGTCCCGGACCCATCCTCAGAGGTATCCCCAGATCCGCCGGCTGGACAGAAGCAAGATCTGGGCCTGCTCGGAGGCGGACACGGTGGATGCTGTCGCTCCCCCCGGGTCGACCGTGATGCTGACATGTGCTGAGCCCTCGAATGGCCGCCAAGGAGAAGCTGAATTCCCCCTGGTGTGGCATCGATACTGGGGAGGCTGTGGAGACGACCTGGCTGCGAACCACACGATCTGACCCTGACAAGGATGGGCGCTACAGAGATCCACTTTGATGTCCACTTCTCATGTCCTGCTGGGAGCCTTGGTACGCACAGTTTCGAGACACGGGCTGAGGCTACTTCGCCCTGTCTGCTGTGATGTTTCCCCCGCACACGGAGACTTTCCTTTCTGATGAGACCCCCTGTATGGGGATGTACACCCCCCCCCCCCCCCCTCAAGCTGAGTTTGTTTGATTTTTGGTTCCCACCCCAAGCTGAGATTTTTACTTTAGAAAAATTTTGTTTGTCCTTTCGCAAGCTGAGTTTTACCGCTGACCTTTCTTTTTGATATTTGGCCCTGCGAGTTCTCCCCTCTCCTTCCCTTTCTTTGACGCTTCGATCACCATTTTATTTTTTCCCGCTGTCATTCCCTGGCTGGGGATACATTTGAGACTTTGCCACGAGGACTTATGTTTCACACTGATGTCACCTTGCTCCTTCATGGGCCTCTGCCATGCCAGCGATGGTGTTTCTTTCTCCCCCCCCCCCCCCCCCCACGCCTTTTTTGGCACGTCGGGATGTCCAGAGGCGTGCCACTATGGCACCTGCCATACTTGGCCCTCGGGCACCTGGGCCTCGTGACCATACCCTTTCACGACCTCCCCCAGGAGCGAGGCGGGGAAAGTCACAATACAGGCAGTTGCCGTTCCCTCAATCAAATTTATTTTGTTTTTCACTACCCCCTTTTTTTTTTTTTTTTTTCTCCCTCTCATTTCACCATTGCTGGCATGCGGTTGGTGTGCTTCGTGTCCCCTTCCCTTCATACTTTTTATTTCTTTTCCTAATTCGTACTGCGGACCCCATTTTGACTTGTTTTTGTCTTACTTCATTTATTTTCAATCGCTGATTGTACTTATGACATTCTTTCAAAATAAAAATTTTGAATAAAAATAAATAAATGGATACGATTTGCTGCTCAGTGATTGCAGGATTCAGTCTGCAGTTCCCCAAGGAGATCTGCAAAATCTCGTCTTGTCTGAGGGTCCCGAGGACAAGTTTAGGAAACCCTGCCATAGAGCAGCAATCTAACAGCCTTCTTCTGTATTCCTGACTTACATCTATAAAGAATAGATGTAATCGTTAACAGTAACACAAAACTAAACTGCTGCCGCGTGTGTTTTGTGTAGTGCATTCTCTGCTGTAAATTTTCATTACCTGATGGGGCTCCTTCTGCTGGTGAATCCAATTCTAGCCTTTAATTTTAGACCGAGCCAGCAGCTTCATTTCTCATGTGCATTTATCCAGAAAAATATCCAGTGGTTAGAATAAATATCTCTAACCATGTATGACTTGTTGCACTTGTTTCCACTCTTCCGAATTTTGGATATTGAAAGTGTTCAAATATTTATTTTTCTCCGCTTTGTTCTAGACTTTATGCTGGACCAGAGGTGGATATATGGAGTAGTGGTGTAATCCTCTATGCGTTGCTGTGCGGGACTCTGCCTTTTGACGATGACCACGTGCCAACTCTTTTCAAGAAGATCTGTGATGGAATCTTTTACACCCCGCAGTATCTAAACCCTCCGGTTATTGGCCTTTTAAAACACATGCTGCTGGTAGATCCCATGAAGAGGGCTACGATCAAAGATATTCGGTAAAAATCTCCTACAATTACCTGGGTGTGTCGTCATGCATTCATTTTCAAAGCTGACAGCCCCTCACTGATAAAGGAATACTACAGACGCATGTCTGACTAGGTTCCCTGGTCGTATGAGTGAACCATGAAAAGGGTGACTTAATTTTGATCTGTTGGAGTAACACCTTTTTAAATGCATAACAAAAAATCTGGGCAAATGCTGTCATCTGACCATTTTTGTCTTGACATAATGTTTTGACCAGTTGCCTCTTTTTTAAGCCTGTGTTTCTCTTGCTTTTTTGGTTATGCCCCCTCTAATAAAAAAAATAAATAAATCTGGTCCCCACCCACCATATTTTATTGGCAAATTTACATTTTTATTGAAAGCTCCTGCAATTTAACTTTTGCTTTGCTGTGCAAACATTGGAAACAGAGTGGGGCAGACAATAAACGTCCACTTTTTCAGCTTCTCTCCTGTAATTTCTGCTGGGCCTGTGCACCCCCTATGGCGAGTGTGCCCTCCCTTTGACAGACACTGCTTTACGAGTAGGCCTTATGTATAGATCACTGTCCAGGGTTCGGGTTTGTCTTTTTTTTGTCTTCTACAATTTTAAATATTTAATTTTTTTTTTTGTTTTACTTTAGCGAACATGAATGGTTTAAACAAGACCTTCCAAAGTATCTGTTCCCTGAAGACCCATCATACAGCACAAACATGATAGATGATGAAGCCTTAAAAGAAGTCTGTGAGAAATGTGAATGTACAGAGGAAGAGGTCCTGAGCTGTCTCTACAGCCGCAATCACCAAGACCCGTTAGCCGTCGCTTACCATCTGATCATTGACAACCGAAGAATAATGAATGAGGCCAAAGATTTTTACCTGGCTACGAGCCCTCCCGACTCCTACATGGAAGAGCCCAGTACAGTTCGTCCTCACCCAGAGAGGGTACCCTTTGTAGTGGCCGAATCACCTCGTCAGAGGCACACGCTTGATGAGTTGAATCCGCAGAAGTCAAAGCACCAGGTTGGGGTTAGAAGAGCTAAATGGCACCTTGGAATTCGCAGTCAGAGCCGACCCAATGACATCATGGCAGAAGTCTGCAGGGCAATGAAGCAACTTGGCTATGAATGGAAGGTAATGGCAGTCAGATCATGGCTAGACTAGGTATCCTTAATCACCTGTCTTGACTTGCTGGTATAATATCCTCTCATGCAATATCCAGGCTTTTTCTCTGCAGATTGTCAATCCATACTACCTGCGAGTCCGAAGAAAGAACCCGATAACTGGCCTTTATGCAAAGATGAGTCTGCAGCTCTACCAGGTGGATAGCCGGACATTCTTGCTGGATTTTCGCAGCATAGATGGTATGCTTTAACATCTACATAGAACATGCATCCTGTGTTTTTTGGCAGATAAAATATCCATGAGGTGCCAGATGTTGAAAATCTGCATTTGGTACAGCACTTTACACATCCAAGGTGCTAATCCACAGGTTCCAAGCAACTCCGTCAGAAGCACAGGCAATATAAAAATGAAGAGCCAGTCACGCCGTTGTTCCAAAAATGAATGTCTTTGACCAGCTTAGTTTACTGCTGCGGTGCCAGCTGTTGTCCTGTTCAATGTTTACATGATTTGCTTTTTTTTATAGATAATTGTTCTTTGCTGTAGTAAATCTGTTACATATTTTATAGCGTAACAAATGCTTCTCAATGATTGGTTAAGTTGGGTTCTCAATCCCAAAATGTTAGTCTGGTGGTTTAAGAGGGAGCCCATTTGTTCATCCAGAACAATAAATTATTGTCATTTATTTAGCACCAACAGCTTCCGCAGCGCTTTACAAGAACCAAAGGGAATAAGCTAAATGGACATAGGATGGAAACACTAGGTGTAGAGCAGGGGGTCTAAACTCTGGGGGGGGGGGGGCCCCTGATGTTCCTGAACTACAACTCCCATGATTCCTTGGCCATCTATTGCATTCAAAGCATTCTGGGACTTGAAGGCCAAAACACCGGGGGGGCTGTGATTTTGAGACCCCTGGTGTAGAGGCTCCTGCTTATAGGAGCTTGCAGTCTAGGAAACTTCTAAACCTGTGTTTCCCAAACCTGTCCTCAGGACCCTCAACAAAGCCAGA
Organism: Leptobrachium leishanense; assembly: GCA_009667805.1. NCBI lineage: Eukaryota > Metazoa > Chordata > Amphibia > Anura > Megophryidae > Leptobrachium > Leptobrachium leishanense. Next base: position 5,994,349 of record CM019063.1, on the reverse strand, counting down.
TTTTGCAGATCACCTTGAGGAAATGCAGGCTAAATCCTGCGATCACTGAGCAGAAAATCATATCACCTGTGCTGTGCTTCAGATATTTGTCAGTGGGTCCTGAGGACAGATTTGGGAAATGCTCTTCTAAACAGTAAGAGAAGGCAAACTCATTGCTCAAATACCAGCTTTCCTCATCAGATGGCATTCCTAGATCAAGGATCTTTCTGTGTAACAGAAGGTATAGGGGTTCTTGGAGTCCTGAACTTTACTTTTGCTGCTTTGAAGCTCGGATCTTGCACAAATTGTGTATTTCCCAGATCAGTGGATTGGTTCTGCACTCATCTGCTTTCTCCTAGAGCACTCGCTGTTGTGATCATTGGGAGACTAGATCCACCAGTCGGGTCAAACTTGTGGGATATACTAAATCCCAATTGACAGTGGTGGGGCAGAGGAAACTTCTGATTCAGTGATGTCTGCTTGAAAGAGGCTAGCAGAGGGGGAAGCTCCATGCAGCCTGACCACTTTAATAATCTAACGTGTCAGGGTGTGTAGTGTCCCTTTTTTAAATTCGGCATAAGCCTTAGTGCATCCTTTCACAGCTGCCACACAGCAGCTCCATCACAAGTCTGTTATGCTTGTGACTGGCCTTAAGTTTAGCTGGGTACTCCTGGATCTCATTGGACTAGGAATTGTAATTCGCCAGGGTCAGACAAGTGGTTCAGAGTGGAAGGAACGTGGAACGGCACCTCTCAACATCCGTATGGCCACCTCGCCGAGCAGTTAGTGCCTGCAGCTGCAAGGTTCGATCCGCTTATGGAGGATTGCACTTTGCAGCCGCATCGTTTTGATGGGGAAGCTTTCAGCACATCTGCTGTAGCACACGCTACAGTGTGGCCTGCCCCATCGAAACACTGCGACAGGCGTCACATAGTGCACTTGTCTGACTGGCCTCAGTACATTTTGTGCTTCCTATAAATCGGATTTTAAACACTCGCACGCTTCTTTCTAAACTATAACTCACTTTTTTTATTTTCCAATCTATTGCTTTCAAAGAATCTTGAATTGTAGCAAATATCGGGGATCCAGACTTTGAGATCCCTGCTGTAACCGGACACTTCTCATAACGTAGCAGATGTCGTCTCTTGCGGCTGCAATAACAAATGTTGGACAAATTTGGAATGGAACCCCCTAATCTTCCCTCTTGTAGCAGTTGATGTGGACATACAGACATATTGGCAGTTTTATGTAAAAGACCAGGAGAAAATCTTTATCGTCAGTAAACTGGCATTGGAGAACAACAAACCAAGGGTTTAAAGATACACTATGGACCAAATTTATTGGGGAAACAATGTGCAGAATATAAACTTGCAAAGAAAAAGGATCAAGAACTGGTCTTTGTATGATCCTAATGGATATAGAATGGTAACTTGACTAGTTTAAATCTATTTTGCTTTGTTTTACAGATGAGGTGAACGAACCAAAATCGGAAAGTGCCACCCCTCGATCAGGCTCCGTTGGTAACGGCTCGAAGCCAGCACAGAAAAGCGAAGCAGAAGCTGAAACCCAAGCAAAGTCCTCTGATGGCTCGGTCCCGTCATCTACGACCTCATCTGTGGACTCAACGAGTGCAGAGGTGGTTCCCAGGCCAGGGAGCCACACCATCGAGTTCTTCGAAATGTGTGCAAATTTAATCAAAATCCTAGCACGATAGGGCTGAGGTCTTTGGCCTACTTCACGTCGAGCAATAAGCATGCAGTAACTTGTAGCCAAATGCTTCCAGTTTTAATTAAGTCATTCTATATATATATAAAGAGCTGAAAGCAACGTCACAAATGCAATTTGCACATTGATTGGAAGACTTTCTTTTTTTAATTTCAGTTCTAAACAGTGGAACTAAGGTGTGATCATAATTTTTTAATAGGATGCCAACACACATAACTTGTATATATTTTTCAAGTTGGTAAACTTTAAATTGCACATTTTATTGAACACTGGGCTACATCTCTTAATTCTGAAGTCCCCGTCCCCGTCCCCCCCCCCCCATCCCTTTTTTTAGTTTTTCACTACAAATCTAATCTGATTTTAGCATGTGGTTTCACGTTATACATGCTTCAGGATGCACCAATCTTAATTCAAAAGGGGTTTAGTGAATAGGATTAAGGACATTTTTGTACAAATGTAATAAATGAAGATTTTTTTATATATTTATAAATATATATTCAAACGACCCCCGATAACACGTGAAGGAAAATTAACTTTTTTTTTTTTTTTTAGTTAAACCTGGAAATTGCCATGTGACTGGTTATAGAAACTGCTGGTTTATATATAGATTTGTTTTCCATTCCCCCCCCCCCCTCCCAAGTGCTCATTTGGCATTCACTGGCCAGTTTTTAACTTCCTTGGCTTTTAAAGCTGTGGCACAAGCAATCGCTAAATGTATCAACTGTCTAAAGCTTGTGCTGCCTTGATGCTGTTTTGTTTTTTACATGCAACACAAAGTGCTGTATTCCTAATAAACCATTGGAGCGTTAATGCTACATGTGTTTTTTTTTTATTTTTTTTTTTAAATCTCTATATACATTCCAATTTTTTTGCCTTTTTACCTCATAGGAAATTTTTAGCCTTGGAAAGTGTCTTCTGTAAATCATTTAAGATCTCACACCAGTTTTGATCTCCAACTCCTTTTAATCAGTGTGCATTATTAAACTTGACTTTGTATTGATGTGATGTCTGGACTATTTCAACAGCCGCTCTTACAATAACCAACGTGTTGTAAAGCTGTATGCCAGCTTGACAGAAATGTCTGGTAAATGTGATCATACTGCAGTGTCAAAGGCTCCCAGGATCACTCAACAGCAAGGATGTCAAACTCTGCCCCTGCCAGATGTCGCTGACCTGCAACTCCCATTCTCTGGCCATTTTTTTGCATGCAAAGATTTCTGGGAATTGTAGAACATAATCACCTGGGGAACAGGATCTGACATCCCTGCCCTGGAGGTTGCTGTGTGTGTGTGTGTGTGTGTGTGTACCTGGAGGAAGGAACGTTATAGGCTGGTGATTGCCTAAAATTCCCAGCAACAAATGCCAGAGAGTCGTGGGAGGTGTAGTTCAGATACATACATGGGGGGGGGGGGGGGGCGGCGCAGAAATCCCTGGCCTATAGGGTTCAAAGGATGCTCAAAGCACCCAAAAAACTACCTTGGTGTTGTAGGGTTTGTAGTCCAAGGCATTTGCACCAGTAGGGCCTTGTATCGAGGGAAACTGATGTTTGACTGTTTTTGGGAGACCCAAAACTGTGCATTGTGATTTCACTGTAAAGAGCTCGGCAGGCTGTCCCAGACTTCCTGTTTTTCCATATCCTTCTCTTCTCTTCTCCCCCCCCCCCCCCCCCCCCCTGTACCCAGTTTTTGTCCTGTTTGCCATTCTGTAGTGACTGCTCGGCATGTTCACTTTGTCCCCAGGGATTCTGCATGAGGAGCATGTTATTGGTCCATGTGATGTCAATAACATGGAAGTAATGTGCTTGGTGTAAAGGAAGGACCTTCAGGAAGAAACAGAATTTACTTTTTTTTTTTATATATATACTTTTTTAACCTTAGAAAGTGCTCCTTTCAGCTTTGACACTTGCTGAAGCACTCATGACTTTTGTACAATGTCTATAAAAGCAAAGTTCCTGTGACCGGTCATGGCATGTCAGCTGCATTCTACCAGGCCTTTATAAGATGCCTCCTATGGTTAGGGCTATCTGGCCCATCTCGTCGCTGCTGCTCTTCAGATGATTTCATGGTTTTGTAGATTTACTACATTCTTCCTGATTTTGCCTGCTCATTTAACAGTGTAAATACAGTGTGCTAACTGTCTGCACCGCAAGGGAGCACATTCATATTAAATGGTCACGCTTTCTCCCCGAGCTGTCCCTGGCTGCTGTGACAGACCTTCAAACTAGAGCTAAACATCCTTCGGGGTGGAGGGGATATCCATGGCCTCTGGACAGCTTTCCCTTGCTTTGGTTCAAGCAAATTGAAAACCGTTTGCAAGCTAATGTAGTTTAGTGAGGCCTTGGCAATGGATCGGATGGGCTGCACGGGCACTAGCCACGGGAAGAGGATCCTGTGGAATAGGGTTAATCTTGACACTAGGCAAAAAAGGACCTGCTAGTCCCATCCATTTTAAAGGTTTTCCTCTTCAGTGGCTGTTAACTTGTATGACATTTTTTTTTTTTTTAAATGTACCCCCCCCCCCGAGCAGTCTGCTACATTGTACTAATGGATTCTTTCTCTGCAACTGTAAAAGCATAGCTTTCAGCAGGATGTGCACCGAAGAGCACTTAATAGTTAATTGGAACGGGCATTTATAGAGCCTTGCATTTTAAAAATTGAAGTTTCAAAAATACACGCACATTCACACACCTGATGCGGATCCAGATGAGGCCTATTCAAAAGGTGTTAGAAGGGTGGGTTCAGGATCTAATTAATATCAATGTTTGCCTGGACACTAAGCACCAGTGTTTTAAACGGATCTCCAAACGCTGCCTCCAGATTTTGTTTCTGAACTAAACCTCCCATGAGCCTCTAGCCATCTATTGCAGTCAAAGAATTGTAGAGGCTTCAAACCAGGCATCTCAAACTCGTGATTCCTGCAGAAGTTGTTGGCCTATATTAGGGACCTCCCAACTCTCTCAGGTGTTGGTTGCCTAAAATTACCAGAATTCTTTGACTAGATGGCTCTCTGCCCTCCGAAGTTTCTGAACTACAACTCCCATGATTTTATGGCCATTTTGTAGATTTAAATCAGCGATCTCAATGTGACCTGGTTTTGTATTAACCCTGGAATAGCACTTAATGCAAAAATCACACGGCATGTGTAATTTATGAGTTTTCGCATACCTAATGTTCTCCTGCTCTTAAAGGGCACAAGGCAAGGGGGAATTCCCAATAAATGTAGGAGCTTGCTAGGATTCATGCCTTCTTGTGATTCCAGACATTAAAGGATTACAGGAGCTGCTGCAGCTCTGGAGGAAGGATACATTGAGATTTCTCTCATTTTCAAGTATGTCCTGGGTGGTGATTATGTACCGTTTAGGTGTCTTGCCCAAGGACACTGGAGAGGTGCTTGTCGGATCGAACCCATGTCTCTGCAGGGTCTATCCATGCAGAGCAGTGATGTTACCTCTACTCCACCCAGCTCTGCTTTAATTTGAGCATTCAATTCTAGCAGCTATAGAAACTGTCACTCCCATGCGTGCTCCTGAAACCACATAATGCTTTAATTCTATGTAAAACCAAAGTTTAATTTCAAACGGTGTTCCCTTTCAACTTGACCCCAGCGACACAAGTGCAAATATTAATCCCAAATCTCCAACACAAACTTTAAAATAAACCCTTGTATTTCACCAACATAATCTGCAGTGCCGTACAAAGGGGGGGGGGTCACACTCACAGCGTTGAGGGCGACAGGGCCGTCATATGTTGCATCTAAACTTGTATTCTGTAGGCTCCAATTATTCCCACCAGCCGTCTGGCATCCCGGAGTGGTGATCATTCGGCTGGCTGCTGTAGAATACATTTTGTATTGCGGGATTAAAATCTCACTGAGCGGTTTTCATTAAACTCTTGGCTACAGTAACCTGCTAGACCGCTGTAATTCACTGTCACTGTATGTTGTGTTTTAATGTATGGGGGGGGGGGGGGGTTATCTGTTCCATGCGTTGGAGTAAATTGTTTCATGTAAACTAATGGCATTTCTTTCCATATACCTGAGTTTTATTCCAGTATTGAATTTAATAAAAGTACTTTTATCACAAAAGTTGTCCCAAGCTTTTTCTTTATGGCCTCTACTGGAAGACTGTCAGCGGACCTGGGGGTGATTTTTTTTGTATCGGGCCTAGGTGTGGACATCCGAGAATTGCAGTGCTTGCAGGTTGGTCAACGGCATGTAAAACATACCAGAATATTCTAATATGGCACAAACACGTTATCTGCGCCACAGGATTATATCGGAAGCCAGTGTAGGAATAGCGGCTGAACGTCCAATGTTTTAACGGCCGCATCCTGTGGTTCGGTTCTAATGCTAAAGCTTGGTTGTGTAAAGCAGCGATTCGGTCTGCATTTCCCCAAAGTAACCCTTTAAATTCTTCCATTTTGTTGGACCCAGGATTGGTGCTCCTTGCAGATTTAATGACCATCGAAATAAAAGATGCTTGTATAAAACAAGTTTACCTCTGATCATGTCAAACTAATATTATTTTTTTTCTTCCTAGCAACGGCCTGCCAAAGTCAGATACAAATAAAAGCCTCACAATGAGAAGCGGGTAACGAGGGGCGAGTGAAACAGGACAACTCAGGTGGGTAAAGCCGTGTAGTCTGACAGTGGGGCATCAGGAAAAAGTAAAAGGGGGGGGGGAGAAATATGGGGAAGAAGGTAAAAGACTGCCCATTGGATCGTGGCATTCCCGGCTCACCCCGACACCCCTTAGGAGGCTGGGGGCCAGGAGACCTGGGGCCAACAGGACGGCCAGAGCCTAGGTTGCCACCCTACTGGCTCCACCAGGATGCTACCCAATGTCCCATATAAAACAAAAAGGTGGGGCAGTCCCGATGCTCCATCAGACAATAAGCAAACCCAAAATGTCAGCAAATGGGTCTGCATGTTCACTCGGAAGAACACATAGACCTCAGCAGAGAATCCTAAAACAAAAACGTCCTCCAGGAAAAGTCTCAAGTGCTAAGGGAGGGAGGTGTAAGCAGGGCATGTCCTCAGGTTGGGGGGGTAAACACTCAGCTAACAGTGAGAGGGGGATGTAACCTCTGGGGGGAAATTGGGAAAAAGGCCTTGCAGTGAAGGTGTCATCAGCCAGGGATCCGAAAGCAGCGCCATCCTGCTCAGCCAGTGTCCAGGGAAAAAATAGGACACAGATTCCCCCTATGTCCAGCAGCCAGGAGCACGGTCAGAACCAGGAAAGGCGACGAGGTGAGGCCAAGAGCAGGACCCAGAGTCTCCTAGAAGCCTGGGGGAAGAAGCTCCGGTCCCAGGACCACATGCCAGCTCCAAACCCCACCGTGTCCCGAGCAGCAGCTGGGCCGGCAATGAGCAGGGAGGGTCCTCTGACGCATCGACGTCTGCAACACCCTCCAGACATCCGCGATCCACCTGGGCAGCTTCAGCTGAGGGTCGACAGGCAGTAGGTAAACAGGAAATCCCCTTCAAGGGTAGGAAGGCCACCCATAGCACCACCGCTGGGGTGTCGCAGCTTGTTCTCTGTAGCACGGCGTTAGGGACACCATTCTCCGGTTGCCATACCTCTTCGCACCGCTCGGCCGAGCAGGCAAGTGTACGGCACTCATGTAGGGGGCCCGCATTCTTACTCCCGGACGGAGCAGCCGCATCCCAGCAATGAGGTGCCGGATGTCCCCTCGTGAAAGTGGACGCTCCCTCCATCAGCCACGCCAGACATCTATCAAGACACTCCATCGCGGCCCCAACGCCTCAAGAGAAGGGGAATGCCGATCCCAGCAGGAAAAGGCTTCAAAAATGGCTGCCCAGGGTAGGCCGCAAAAACAGGCTGGAGACAATAAATCGTCCCAAACTGCTCAGAGGGCACGGGAGAGACCAGGCATAGGTCTACGGGTACCTCAGTGCATTCCCCACCTCGCCAGGTACTGCAGCTGAAGGTAGGTCGCAAGGGTCAGCAAAAAATAAAACAATCCTTGTGGAGCTCAGCAAGATGCGACCATCCCTATCGGCAGTCAGCTCCACCTCCAAACTAATCTTAATTTGTTACCCAATCAAAACAGACACCAGTGTTATAGTAGACGTTGCTTGTTTAGATTTCAGTGAGGCTTTTGATACTGTTTTAGATAAACTAAAAAAAAAAAATCAGAGCTGTAACAAGGGTAGGTTTAATGTGGACAAGTGCAAGATAATGCATCCGGGGCATAAAAGCCCAAGAGCTGAATATTTATAGTGCTAACCATCTGCGGGTTGAGATTTAGGGGTTATTATTGCAGAGGATCGACTGGTAAGTAGACAATGTAATAGAACAGCAGGAAATGCTGGCAGAATGCTTGGTTGTGTAGAGTGAGTATTAGCCATAGAATGAGGGAAGTCCTCATGCCGTTGTACAGAGCCCTGGTGAGACCTCATCTCCAGAAGCATATAGAGCGAGTTCAGAGAAGGGCTACTAAAATGGTTTAGAATCCAGGGAAAATGTGGCAGAGTTGGTGCTTCAGAAATGGTGTAGGGCTTGAAGGAGAAAAGTTACCAGGAAAGGGTTAATGATCTTGACATGTATAGCTTGAAAGAAAGATGACAGGAGATCTAGAAAATGTCGTCAGATAAGAACCTTTCAGCCCATCTAGTCTGCCCAATTACATGAATACTTTACCTGGATTTATCTTTTGTGTAGGATAGCCTTATGCCTATCCCATGCTTGCTTAAATTCAATTACTGTTTTGGCCTCTACCACTTCAACCGGAAGGCTGTCCCATGTATCCACCACCCTCTCAGTAAAATAATGCTTCCTGATGTTACTTTTAAACCTTTGCCCCTCTAATCTAAGACTATGTCCTCTTGTTTTGCTACTTTGTTTCCTTTTAAATATTCTCCCTTCCTCTACTTTGTGGATTCCCTTTACGTATTTAAATGTTTCTATCATATCTCCTCTGTCTCATCTTTTTTCCAAGCTGTACATGTTAAGATCATTAAGCCTTTCCTGGTAACTTTTCTCCTTCAAGCCGTAAAGGGAATCCACAAGGTAGAGGAAGGGAGAATATTTAAAAGGAAACAAAGTAGCAAAACAGAGGACATAGTTTTAGATTAGAGGGGTGAAGGTTTAAAAGTAACATCAGGAAGCATTATTTTACTGTGAGGGTGGTGGATACATGGAACAGCCTTCCAGTAGAAGTGGTAGAGGCTAAAAGAGTGAGTTGGGGTTGGCAAAATCCTTAAGGATAAATCCAGGAAAAATATCCATGGAATTGCGCAGACTAGATGGGCTGAAAGGTTCTTATCTGCCGACATATTCTATGTTTAAAACCATTCAGTGGGAAGGACTGCTTTTAGATCTTTTTTCCCCATTTTAAATCTTGTACAATACCTTTTTTTACAAGGGGCTGGATTTAGGAGACTTTGATAGCATAATGACAGCGGTTTCTGGGAGCAGTTCCTGCCCAGACAAAACTTGAGAAACGCTGTGTCGGGTCATGGTGTGTTTAACGCGGAGGTACGTAAAGAGTTCTCTGGGAGAGACCCCAAACTCCTTAACCAAATCTGGGAAAATCACATTTTGCTTTATTGGTACGAAGTCCAGCGCTTCCTTCAAATACAGTCTGAGGTTCAATCTTAAACAGGATCAATATTGGTCAAATCTGGGAAAGCCTTCAATTTAGCCTAAGTGTGAGCAATACCATCCAATAACCAGGAACCTGTAGGGGGGGGTCCTTTTTCATATATGCGCAAAAAGTAGCCATTGTAAACCCAACAATTACTAGCAGGGATGAACACTGGGACAGTGTGAAAACAGTACAAAATTTAGGGTAAAATGATAATCGTTGCCATACGGCCCAACCAGGAAACCTCGATCGCATGCCATAATTGTCGTTCAATAGACATGAGTATGGGTGTGTAACTAGCCTTGACTATGGAACATCTCAAAGTGGCTGGAAAGATACCCAAGCACTTTACGGACGTCCTCCAGTCAAAGGGGTACAATCCTCGCAAAGCATCAAGGGTAACATTTGGCACATTTAATGGCAAAGCTTGTGTTTTACTCAAGTTATTAGAATCAGAGCAAGCCGTAGTAGTCAAGTAACACTAATAAGGCCGGTACTGAAGGAATAGTATTAGATCATTGGCAAATAATGCCAGATTCTGGTGGGACGGCCCGTTATGGTGGTCGAGGCTCTAACCTGAGAGGCTAAGGGTCCCAGTGTAAGGAAAAAAAATTAGGGTCAAAAGGGGACATCCCTGGCAGGTACCATTAGAAATGGGGAGGAGAGAAAGCTTGAGTTGAGTGCCATGCTTTGGATGAATGGCACAGGGAAGTCGAAAGCCTCCAATGCCCTACCCATGTACCCCCCCCCCCCCCGTGGAGGCAAGGAAATGCTTTTTTTTCCATACGTCGAGCGGCAGTACCCATGGGTTCATCTTCAATCCCAAATGTAGACAGGTTACCAAGCCTAGAGAACAAAAGGACCCTCCTAGAGCCAGGTGAACCCCTCCCTCACCTGTGACTCCTCCCCTGTTGCCTATAAGGAGACCTGAGCCCAGAACCCCCCAGTCATTCCTTCCTGGGTTACCTGGGAGGCGGCTGAGGGGGAATCCGTTGGTTCCGGGGGCGGCCGCTTGCTTATTCCTTGTTTTCTGTCTGGGCCCGGCCTGGGCCTCCCTGGCCGGGTACCGGGTGGTGCTTCGGTGGTGGCTCGGGTCGGCCGGCTCCTGCGCTTCGTTTGCTGCGCAGTCCGGAGTGTCTGCGGCTGGGAGTCGCTTCTTGATGACGCGGTTTCCGGGGTTCTCCGGCGCATGCGCCGGAGGGCGGGCGCCTTCTTCCCACGTGGTGGGGGAATCTCTGGCGCCACTTCTCCGCAGTCGCTTGCCTGGTGAGCCGCAGGTCAGCGTTGCTGTTCCACCGGCGCTTGTGTCTCCTCCTCTCGCCCCAGATCGGCTTGGTGCAGGTTAGTGTGTGTCTGCTTGGGGGTGTTCCAGCAGCTTGTTCCCATCACTTATGTCGTCCTTGCTTGTAGGATGTCGGCCCGGAGGCGCTGCCTGATCTGGGAAAGGGGAAGGCCCCCCTCGAAGTCAAAGCACCTGGTCTGCTCTTCCTGTGCTCAGCCCCTGCCCGACGGCTATAAGAAAAAGCTGTGCTCCCTGTGTGCCAAGGATGCGGGAGAGGGGGCGAAAAAGTCTGAAGTGACTGCCTTTGTGTCCTAGCTTCAAACTTCTCTGCAGCAAACGTTTACGGCCATGCAGGCTGCTGCTGCTCAGCCTCCCCCCGTGGCTGACATTCGGAGGTCGTCTCTGTGATGGGGGCTCCGGATGCACCGACAGGGGCCCTTAAGACTAAGGAGTTTCCTTTTCACCCTTTGTTGAAGCAGGTTATGTCTAAAGAATGGTCTGTGCCTGACCGGCGTCCTTTTGTCTCCAAGCGGTTCCGATCTATGTTTCCCCTAGCCTTGTCTCCCGCTGAGGACTTTGGGGTGTTGCCGAAGGTGGATGTGCCCGTGGCGCAGCTTCATCACAGGTCTGCTATTCCTTCTGGGGACTTGTCCACCTTGAAGGACCCGATGGACAAGAGGATTGAGACTGCCTTGCGGCGTAACTATGCTGCCCTGGCTTCCCAGGCTAAGGCCCTGGTGGCGGCGTCTTCCGTTTCCCGGGCACAACGGCTCTGGTTGCAGGAGCTGGAGGGTGCTTTGTCCGGCCTCTCCCCTGAGTTGCGTCAACTGTTCCTCCTCGTTCAATCTGCTTCGGATTTCTTATGTGACGCTGCGATTGAATCCCTGAAGCTGGCTTCCCGGGCCTTGGGCCTCAATGTGGTGGGCCGTCGTGCGGTCTGGCTCCGGTCCTGGTCGGCTGACACTGCTTCGAAGAATTCGTTGTGTGGCCTGTCCTTCGAGCCGGGTATGCTGTTTGGATCGGCTCTGCAGGACTTACTGCAACAGCTTGCTGATGTTAAGAAGGCTCTTCCACAGGATCGGCCCAGGGATGCTTGGCATCGTCGGGGGGTTCTCCGGGCGTGGGTCCTTTCGTCCCTACAATAGGCGTTTCCGCCCCTTCCGTCAGCGTATGCCTGAGCAGCGTCCACAGGCTCCGGGATTTCGTAAGTTCAGAAAGTTCTGACTCCGGTGTCCCGGTTGGTGGTCGTCTTCTTCACTTCGCGGCTGCGTGGCAGGGGACGACTTCAGATGCCTGGGTTTTGGAGACTGTTCGGTGTGGCTACGTTATTCAGTTTGTGTCTTCTCCTCGTAATGCCTTCCTTCTCTCCTCTCAGCATTCCACTTACTCCGGGGATCAGTTGTTCTCGGTCATGGGATTGCTGGAGAAACGGGTGATCGAACCGGTGCCTTTGCAGGACTGCTTCCAAGGTACTTACTCTCGTCTTTTTCTAGTGGGGAAACCGGATGGTTCCTTCCGCCCCATCCTGGACCTTAAGTCTGTGAATCGATTTGTGCGTAAGGAACGGTTCCGGATGGATACCATTGGCTCTGCCTCTCGGATTCTGCGGCCTGGCGATTTCATGGTCACCTTGGATCTGCAGGATGCTTATCTTCATGTCCCGGTCGCCCGGGTGAGCCGGCAGTTCCTCCGGTTTGCGGTTCAGTCTGGGGGCAGGGTGTTTCATTTTCAGTTTCGGGCCCTTCCCTTTGGGTTGTCCTCCGCTCCCAGGGTTTTTTCGAAGATTTTGATCGTTATTACTGCCTTTCTGCGTCACGAGGGCCTGTACATTGTCCCCTATCTGGACGATTGGCTTCTTAAGGCCTCTACTGTACCGCTCCTCGAGGCTCATTTGGCCCGCACGATTGAGGTTCTCTCCCGGCACGGGTGGCTGGTGAACTGGAGGAAATCGCGCCTGGTGCCAGTGCAGAGGATTGTCTTTCTGGGGTTCGTGTTGGATACGTCTCTCATGGCTGTTTTTCTTTCAGATTCCAACAAGGAAAAGCTTCAAGGTCACGTTCGAGCTCTTCTGCTTACTCCGTGGGGCTCCGTCCGGGGACTGTTGCGGGTTCTCGGTCATTTGACGGCTGCTATCCCGGCGGTGCCGTGGGCGCGTGCTCACGCCAGAGGTCTGCAAGGCGATATCCTTTCCCAGTGGGATGGGGACCTGTCCCACCTGGACCGTTCGATCTGCATCTCGGGGTCCACAAGGGCTCGGTTGCTGTGGTGGCTCCGCTCTCCGTTCCTTGGCGCGGGTGTTCCTATGGCGGTTCCGGAGTGGCTCACGGTGACGACGGACGCATCGCTTTCCGGATGGGGCGCTCATTGTCGGGACGTCCAGGCCCACGGGGTTTGGGATCCTTGGACTGGCTCTCTGTCCTCCAACGCCAGGGAGCTTCTGGCCGTCTGGGAGGCTCTTCAGGCTCTTGCGGGGCTTCTGCGTGGTCGGGCCGTGCGGGTCCAGTCCGACAACGTCGCCACGGTGTGTTACCTGAACAAACAAGGGGGCACGCGTTCGCGCCTCCTTTCGGCTCTGTGCGGCACCATCATGGACTGGGCGGAGCTCCATCTGCAAGCGCTCTCTGCGGTTCACATCCGAGGTGTGCTCAACGTCCGGGCGGATTTTCTGAGCCGTGCTTCTCTGGCGCAACGGGACTGGTCCCTGTCTCCGGCGGTGTTCTCGGAGGTGGTCTCTCGGTTTGGCCTTCCGGTCATCGATCTCATGGCATCCAGGCTTTCGGCGAAGGTTCCTCGCTTCGCCTCCCTCCGACGAAGGGACTGTCCGGATCTGCTGGACGCCTTCTCGTTCCGGTGGGCCTTCGAGCTGGCGTACGTCTTCCCCCCGATTGCCCTGATCCCGCGGGTCCTTCAGAAGATCAGAATGGACCAGGCGTCGGTGGTTGCGATCCTCCCCTTCTGGCCGCGCAGGGTCTGGTTTCCGGAGGTGTTGTTTCTGTCTCGTCGTCGCTATTGGGTCCTCCCGGTGTCGGACTCTCTGCTGGACTTCCCTGCTCTCCCGGCCGGGATGCTGCAGTCGTTCCGACTGACGGCGTGGCTGATGTTGCCTCCGTACGACTTCTCTTGGTCTCTCGTCTGGCCTGGTTTCCTTGTTGTCACACGACGTTAAACTGTCGACTCGGCGTATCTATGATCGGGTTTGGCGCACGTTTCTCTCCTGGTGTCGGGTGCGTGCTCTTGACCCGGTCTCTATCTCCGTTCCTGATCTGCTGTGCTTCCTGGAGAGTGGGTTCCGCAAGGGGTTGCGGCCTGGAACCCTCAGAGTCCAGGTGGCTGCCATATCTTCGGTCACTCTGAGGGAATTGGCTTTGCATCCTTTGGTGCGAAAGTTTTTTTCGGGCGGTGTCCTCTCTGCGCCCCTTTGTCAGGGAGCTGGTTCCGCCTTGGGATTTGAACTTGGTCCTGGATGCCTTGTGTGGTGCTCCCTTTGAGCCCCTGGCTTCCTCCTCCTTGCGGGACTTGACTCTCAAGGCGGTGTTTCTCACGGCTATCACCTCTGCCAGGAGGGTCGGGGAGCTCCAGGCTCTCGCTTGTCACCCCCCCTACACGGTTTTCCATGCCAGCAAGGTGGTGTTGCGTCCGTTGCCTGGTTTCCGTCCTAAGGTTGCCTCTCCCGGGAACCTTAATCAGGAAATCGTTCTCCCGTCTTTTTGTGACGCACCGGGCTCCTCCTCTTCTTCTCTGTGCAAATGGCGCACCCTGGATGTGGTGCGGGTCTTGCGGGTGTATCTGGAGCGTACCAGCTCCTGGCGTCGCTCTGTTCACCTTTTTGTTCTTTTTCACGGTGCCTCTAAGGGTGTGGGTGCTTCCCGTTCTTCCATTGCTTGGTGGGTTCGTCAGGCCGTAGCCTTGGCTTATTCGGCTGGTGGTAAGGTTTCTCCCGTAGGGGTGACTGCGCACTCCACTAGATCTGTGTCGGCTTCCTGGGCCTTGCATGCGGCTGCTACGGCTGAACAGGTGTGCAGGACGGCCACCTGGTCCTCTCTTCACACCTTCACGCGTCATTACCGTCTGGATGTTCTTGCCTCTGCCGAGGCGTCCTTTGGGCGCAAGGTTCTGCAGGCGGTGGTGCCGTCTTGATCCCTCCCTCTGATGGGGGCTTTGTAGGTCCCATGGGTACTGCCGCGACGTATGGAAAAACGGTATTTCTTACCGTAAATATTCTTTTCCATAGTCGTAGCGGCAGTACCGCTTCCCTCCCTCTGCTTTGTGTTGTGTTGGTTTTTGATTAAAGTGGTGTGTACTTGATGATTTGGTTCTGGCTTGTCATTGACTGGGGGGTTCTGGCTCAGGTCTCCTTATAGGCAACAGGGGAGGAGTCACAGGTGAGGGAGGGGTTCACCTGGCTCTAGGAGGGTCCTTTTGTTTTCTAGGCTTGGTAACCTGTCTACATTTGGGATTGAAGATGAACCCATGGGTACTGCCGCTACGACTATGGAAAAGAATATTTACGGTAAGAAATACCGTTTTTGGTGTCCAACGCCAACAGGAGGCCAGGCACAGAATCCCTGTGCGTGAAGCTGACTATCAAAAAATCCTCTAATGTTATCGCTCGGCTGTCTGCCTGAAACAAACCTGGTTTGCTCAGCCGAGATGAGTCGGGGGAGTAATGGGGCTGTTCTCAACGCCAACAATTTGGTGTCCAGTTTCATGTCCACATTCAACAAGGAAATAGGGCGGAAGATTGCAAACCTGTAGCGGATATACCAGGTATTGGGAGAGTGACTATAGTAGCCTGCAACATTTCAGAAGGGACTTGACCCGGCTGTCTCCTTAATGGTTTTAGATAATCTGGTTAAAGTTGGGGCGAGCAGGGTGCTAAATTTTTGGTAATAAAGTTTCGGCAGCTTTATTTTACAGTAGAGCTTTAATAGCTTGAAGTACCTCCTCCTCTGTAAACGAGGCCGGCAAATCTTTGAACCGCATACATGATAAAGTCTGGAGATGTGCTGCCTGAAAAAAAAACTGGTGATCTCTTCCTCTTTAGGAGAGCCCCGCGGCTCAGACCCCATATGTATAATATGTGAAACAAATGGTAAGCGCCACACAACACGTTTTTACCACCAGAACTCCAATGCTACACCAATAGTGGTTTCCCTTAAACCAGTGTTTCCCAAACCTGTCCTCGGTACCCTCAGCCAGGCCAGATTTTGCAGATCACCTTGGGGAAATGCAGACTGAATCCTGCAATCACTGAGCAGCAAATCATATCACCTGTGCTGTGCTTCAGATATCCTGCAAACCTGGCGAGGCAGAGGGTCCTGAGGACAGGTTTGGGAAACACTGCCTTAAATCATGATACACAAAAACCTATACGTATCTGGTCAGTGCAAAATAGATGCTTTTGGGGTTCAGATGACTCTTGCAATCCATAATTAGGTTATAAAAAGAAGCAAATAAACAGATAATAGCGCAGTATGCAATGAGTACTATTAGCATAAAATTGATACAAATGTTCCACTCACAAAAGTAGAGCCCCAGCACTGGCTCTGAGTGGAACTGCGCTTTTGGGTTGTTTTTCTTCTTCCTTATTTGCAGGTGACCCCCCCCCCCTTATTACAGCGATGTTCTCCGGTCACAATATGCAGATAAAGATATACAGAAGAAAGGGGAGGGTGAAAAAAGCACTCTCCTAGTGTAAATCTGAGTTTTAAAATTGCACGGCGTTTTGCTAAATCAAGACCTACAGGGTTATTCAAAGAGATCCGAATGACTGCCGAAAGGGAACCGAACGCTGAAAATCAGCATTCGGTTAACTTCTTGGCCATTTGGCTATCCAGAGAGCAGGCAATTCGCCAAATCCTGGCGAATTGCCTGCACATACGTTGCCTGTTCGGTGCCTGTTTAAGGGCAGTGAATCCCCATAGAGAAGCAATGCTTCGGCTATTCAGAGAACACAAAACCAGCAGTGAAAGGTTCCCGAAATGCCCTGTCATTCGGTGGTTTCATGCAGCCGATTTATTCATGCGAATCCCATAGGCTTCAGTGTTAAAAATATTCCCGTTTTAATTCAATATCTAATAAACCGTTCATTATTATTATTATTATTCTTTATTTATAAAGTGCCAGCATATTCCGCAGCGCTGTACAATAAGCACAGTATAGACAGGGTTACAATACATTGAACAACATTTGACAAACAGTACAGGAGGAGATGAGGCCCTATTCCCGTAGGAACTCACAATCTAGGAGGGTTGGGGTTGAAAACAGGAGGAGAGGACTGTAAGGTGAGAGTGATTGATGGTTGTGTCAGTGAGTTGGGTGGTAGGCTTCCCTAAATAGGAATGTTTTAAGGAGCGTTTGAAGGAAGAGAAGTTAGGGGAAAGTCTGACAGTACGAGGGAGAGCATTCCAGAGAGTGGGGGCTGCGCGTGAGAAATCCTGCAGTCTATCATGGAAGAGGTGATGCGGGGAGAAGCTAGGCGCAGGTCACTGTTTGACCTTAGGGAGCGGGCTGGGGTGTATTTGGTGATTAGTGAGGACAGGTAGTGGGGAGCTGAGTTAGTGAGGGTTTTGTAGGTAAGGATAAGGATTTTGAACTTAATTCTGCAGTGGATGGGGAGCCAGTGAAGGGACTCGCAGAGGGGAGCGGCAGAGACAGAGCGGCGGGTGAGGTGAATTAGCCTGGCGGAGGCGTTCAGGATGGATTGTAGGGGGGAGAGGCGGGACAGAGGGAGGCCAGATAAGAGATTATTGCAATAGTCGAGTCGGGAGATTACCAGGGCGTGTATGAGTTGTTTTGTGGTGACAGCGTAAGAAATGGCCAAATTCTGGAAATATTACGCAGTTGGTATCGGCAGGAGGAGGAAAGAGACTGGATGTGGGGGATGAAGGAAAGAGCAGAGTCAAGTGTAACTCCAAGACAGCGAACTTGGTTTGATGGGGAGATGGTGATACCCTCCACCGTGATAGAGAAGTCAGGAGGTGGGGAGGCATTGGAGGGAGGAATAAGTAGGAGCTCAGTCTTTGACATGTTGATCTTTAGGTGGTGGGAGGCCATCCAGGAGGAGATGCCAGATAAACAGTCACTGACTTTTGAAAGGACAGGGGGAGAGAGATCAGGGGTAGAGAGGTAGATCTGAGTGTCATCAGCATAGAGGTGGTAATTAAAGCCAAAGCTGTTGATGATTTTGCCCAGGGAGGAGGTGTAGATGGAAAACAGCAGAGGACCAAGGACAGAGCCTTGAGGTACACCAACAGATAGAGGCAACGAGGAGGAGGAGTTACCAGCAAAGGACACACAGAAGGACCTGTTGGATAAATAGGAGTCAACCCAAGCAAGTGCAGCGTCACCGAGACCCAGAGAGTTGAGGGTCTGTAGAAGGAGGGGGTGGTCAACAGTGTCAAAAGCAGCCGAGAGGTCAAGCAGGATGAGAATAGAATAGTGGCCGTGTTTTTTAGCAGTTAGGAGGTCGTTGGTGACTTTGGTGAGGGCAGTTTCAGTTGAGTGTAGGGGACGGAAGCCAGATTGCAGGGGTCAAGTAGGGAATTGGAGGACAGGAAGAGGGAGAGGCGGTTGAAGACTAGTTTTTCTAAGAGCTTTGATGTGAAGGGAAGCAGGGATACAGGGCGGTAGTTGGATGGAGAGTTGGGGTCTAGGGATGGTTTCTTTAGTAAAGGGGTAACTAGCGCGTGCTTGAAGGCGGATGGAAAGGAGCCAGTGGAGAGAGATAGGTTGAAGATGTGTGTGAGAGCAGGGGTGAGGGAGGAGGAGAGGGGGGGAATTAGATGTGAGGGAATGGGGTCGAGCAGGCATGTGGTGAGATGTGAGGAGGACAATAAGGAATTGACTTCCTCCTCAGTGGCTGGAGAGAAGCGGCAGAGGGTGGCAGAGGGGAACTGTGGGAGTGGAGGTGGCAGATAACTATCTTGTGTTGGGATGTTGCTTCTGATAGTTAGAGTTTTACTGAGGAAGTAGTCTGCCAGGTCTTGAGCGCTGAAGGCAGCTGAGGGGGGAGGTGCAGGTGGGTAGAGGAGGGTGTTAAAGGTGGACCAGAGCCGTTTAGGGTTGGAGGACAGCGTAGATATAAGAGATGAGAAGAAGGATTGTTTGGCCAAGTGGAGGGCAGAGGTGTATGACCGGAGAGTAAACTTGAAGTGAACAAAATCCGCTTCAGAGCGGGATTTCCTCTAGGCACGCTCTGCGGTGCGGGAGCATCTTTGCAGGTAGCGAGTCTGGAGGGTGTGCCAGGGCTGAAGCTGGCGGCGTGGGGCCTTACAAAGTCGAAGAGGAGCAAGAGTGTCTAGAGCAGAGATAAGCGTAGTGTTGTAGTGATTAGTGGCAGCATCAGGGCAGGTGAAGGATGAGGTATGAGGGAGATGGTGAAATAGGTTGGAGAATTGATGGGGGTCCACAGCATGTAGATTTCTGCGAGTGTGTGTGCGGGGTGGGGGAGCAGGGTGTTTAGGAAGTCCAGATAGGTTGAAAGAGAGAAGGTGGTGGTGAGAGATGGGGAAAGGGCGACATTTGAACTCAGAAATGGAGCAGAGGTTGGAAAAGACCAGGTCAATAACGTGACCATCGCGGTGGGTAGGGAGGAGGGAGGATTGTGTGAGTCCAAGGGAGGACGTGAGTGAAAGAAGTTTGGAGGCAGCAGGAGCGGAAGGATCGTCAATGGGAATGTTGAAGTCCCCGAGAATTAGGCATGGAAGATTAGAAGACAGGAAGTGAGAAAGCCAGGTAGCAAAGTGGTCAAAGAACTGGGAGGTTGGTCCTGGTGGGCGGTAGATGACTGCCACCCTGAGAGCCAGAGGAGAGAACAGGCGGATGCAGTGTGTCTCGAAGGAGGAGAAGGAGAGGGATGGGGGTGGAGGGAGATGCTGGTAGGTGCAGGTGGGAGAGAGCAGGAGTCCGACCCCGCCACCATTTCTCTCACCCGGTCTGGGGGTATGGCTCAAGTGTAGACCGCCATGTGAGAGAGCAGCAACGGAGGCCGTGTCAGAGGGAGTTAGCCAGGTTTCAGTTAAAGCTAGGAGGTTGAAGGAGTTTGAAAGGAAGAGGTCATGGACGGCTGTGAGTTTGTTCATTATAATATTATGCAGTAAAGAGTCTCTTTATTTATAGATTTTTTAAGGATATTTTAAGCATTTTTCGGGATTTGTTTTTTAAAAAAATTCCGATTTTAAGTTTACTTATTTTTTCTGTAACAGTCCTTTTTATTATCATTCACTGGATCTTATGTAAATTTCAGACATTTTCGCTCAGTAGTTTCTTTGCAAACAGCGTTTCACTTTTGAAACATTCAAGCAAACTGTTTTTTTACTTTATTCACTCCATTCGTCTGCGGTGTCGGGTTTCTCCAGCGGCTGCTCTGCATGTGATCGGCTCCTGCTTTGGTTTTTCCGGTGTTTTCGGCGGGGTTAATCCAGATGTTTTTGCAGGTTTTTGGTGTGCCTTCGCTGGGTTTTGCGGTGAGTTGTCGGCGGGTTTACAGTGACTTTTCCCTGCAATTTGGGGACCCTGTGCTGCTTGCTGAATACACCGCAGGGTTGCCGAAATGGGATCACCAAATCGAACCGAATTGAAGACAACAAAAAGTCACCGAACGTGCGGTGACTTTTCGATTCTCTTTGAATAACCCTGTTACTCTTGGTGGAGCTGCCATAGCTCGAAGAGTAACGCCTATAGATTTTTTTCCAATTGGAAAAACCCAATAAAAACCGCTCTGGATTCCAGGACCTGGTCTTTAAAAACTTATTAACCCCTTAGTGACCGGGCGGTTTTACACAAATCCGTCTTTTAGTGACTGCTGCTGTTTTTACGTTTCTGCGCTGTTAGTGTTTAGGTCAAATTTTCCTCTTACTCGTTTATTCAACCCACACATATTATACACAGTTTTTCCCGCCATTAAATGGACTTTCTAGAAATACCATTATTTCCATCATATCGAATAATTTACTATAAAAAAAAAAATGAAATATGAGGAAAAAATGGTAAAAACACACTTTTTCGTAATTTAATCCCCAAAATCTACAACCACCCAAAAAGACCCCGGCTAAATGGGTTCAAAATTTTGTCCCAAGACTATAAATACCCAATTTTTACATGCGTTTGCTTTTTAACCCCTTCACTGCTGAGACATAGAAACATAGAAACATAGAAAAATGTCGGCAGATAAGAACCTTTCGGCCCATCTAGTCTGCCCAATTACATGGATACTTTACCTGGATTTATCTTTCACTAAGACATTAGCGCTGTGCTCATTCTGACCATTTTGTGCTAATTATTTTTAGATGACAGCCTAGGTCCTATTTAATTGAACTCCCCCAGACAAAAAAAACTTTAAAAAAAAACCTTTTTTTTTTTTTTAACCAAACCTGGTCATAATCAGGCCTTTCAAATGATGTCAAATGATGTCAAATATGATCATCTAGCTGCCATGGATCGGGAGATAAAGGGATCCTTAGGATCCCCTTATCACTACACGGCAGCTAGATGGTTAACTGGCCCACTGACATCCTCACACATATGGTGAGGTTGTCAGTGGGTGGGGGGGACCTGGAGGCTTGGCTGACATCCAAGATGTCAGCCCCCCTCCAGGTTCGAATCGCGTTTTGGCGCCGAAACGTGATCCGGCGGCGAAACAGTTAATGCTATACACCGCCGAAAAGGGGAGACTCTCCCCTTTTCAGCGGTGTAAAAAGCATTTCCCTAGCTGCAATGGTTGGGGAGATAGAGGGCTCCAAAGGAGCCCCCCCTCCGTTGCTTTGCATGGGGACGCCTGCTGACGTCACCAGCCTTGCCTGCCCATGTATATCACATGGGCAGGCTTCCTCCCTGCCAGATCGCCGAGGGATCCAGCGAGGGAGGTGAGTATCGGGCGGGAGGGGGATTAGGCACCGCTGACGTACCCTGTACGTCCGCGGGTCTAAGGGAGACCCGAGGACAGGACGTACAGGGTACATCAGCGACCCTTAAGGGGTTAAAACATAAAGTTAAATAAAAAATGAAAAAAAGGAATTTTTGGAAAAAGGATATAATGAACAAGAACTAGATGAGGATAGAGATACATTGCTTAAATATAAACCCAAAAATAGATCTATGGGAGAAGTTATTTTCATATGTGATTACAACAATAAAGCCAATAACATTAAAATAATTCTGAACAAACACTGGCACATATTATGTAAGGATAAAGATCTGAAAGACTATCAGGGTTATTCAGAGAGCGTGAAAAGCAGGAGAATGACTGGAGAATGAAAAATTCTAGGTCAAAATAGCCGATTTGGAAAGTGAGATGAAAGGGTGAATTTTTCTGGTTTGGCTATTTTGACCTAGAAGTTTTCATTCTCCAGTCATTCTCCAGTCATTCTCCAGTCATTCTCCAGTCATTCTCCAGTCATTCTCCAGTCATTCTCCTGCTTTTCATGCTCTCTGAATAACCCTGAATAACCCATGTACGGGTGAAACCCAGAGTAGTGTTTAGAGGGACCAAAAATTAGATTTTTAGAGTGCCCTCCAAGAGGGCATATATGCTAGATATTTGCCATAAAAGGTGTATGGGGGTCCGGGTAGTGCCCTGGGGGACAGGAAACCAGGACAAAAAGTTTTAAAAAAAATTTTTTAAAGCAACAGTGAGTTTTCCATGAAATAAAGGTTAAGAATAAAAACTAAAAATTCCTTCAAATATCGTGCCTAGGAGGTCCCCATAACCTGCCCGTGAAGTGGCGGATTTGTAGGATGTATAGAAACATTTAAAAACAAAAAAAATGACGTTTCAAATGACGGTAAATGGTTTTCCTTTAATCTATTCATAAACAGCTGCTTGGGGCGGCAGCCTGTATGAAAAGAGGAGACGTTTTAGGACACGCAGAACAAGTTTAGTGATTTTTTGGGCGAAATTATGGTGAAATTTATGCAGGCTTTGGATGAAAGTAACAATAGGTGCTTTAAAATTGGGCCTTTTAGTGTCGGAAACAGTGCCTTCACACCATAAGCCCTCTGTGGTATTGTGGAAGAGTGCAGGGTTGGACCCTGCGGTCAAATATTAAAATGATATGAATCTGGTATAGGCGTCAGTGGCAGTGCACCCAAATATTGTGCCTTTGGTGGCAGCAAGTGCCTTCACACCGTAACCCCTTTGTGGTATTGTGGAAGAGTGCTGGCAGGGTGGCACCTGGCATACGCCGTGGTGGGACCCCATTGCAGGGGGTTTGAGCCCTTTAGGCAGGAATATTGTGACTGTACCTTAGAATAGGCTGGTTGGTAGCACTCCATAGCGTAGTACACATGGGATGACAAGGTAGAATGGTCTGGACGGTCCGAGGGTCGAATAGGCGGGTAACAAGGAGGCAAGGTCGGTTGGTTAATCAGGGTCTGGTACACGGGTTATCAATAGGAGTATAGAGCAGGTCTGAATAGTAAAAAGGATTGACTTGTAATGAGAAGTCAGGTTGCACAGGGGAAGGAGTCTCTTTTATTAGACAGGGGGGTGTGGTGTGTGTTTGTGCTTTAACTGTTGTACTTGGGAATAACTCATATAGGTGCTGGACAGGGCTGAGGCAGCCCTTTTCCGGTATGCACGCATGCAGGGCAGGTTCCTGCGCACATACAGGTACAGATCCCTGACAAGTGCAGTGGTGGAGGTTTTGGGAATACAGAAGAGATCCCCAATCTATTCAGTTACATCAGCATCAGGGCATTGATAGCTGCTGATCCAGGACTGATTCATTTTTATAAATGTCAGCCGGGGTACAGAGTTGGTGGACAGACGCACTATTTTGTCTGTGACAAAACCTCCAGCGGCACTGAACGTTCTTTCAGAAAGCACGCTGGATGAAGGGCAACCTAGTAGCTGCATAGCATATTGGCTAGGTTCTGGCCAGTGATCCAATCTAAACACCCAGTAAGCCAGTGGATCATCTGCTGTAAAGGTATCCAGGTCTGCCCTTGCCCCTAGATAGTCCTGCACCATATGGTGACGACGCTGGCAATGGGTGCCTACATTTGACGTCCCTGGGCGTCGTGGACTAAAAAAATTGGAAAAGGCATCAGTCAAGCGGCCCCCTTCACCGCTCTTCCTCTGGTCAAGCACCTGTCTCATCACTTGTGTAACACCTTTCCAGACACTGGTACGTTACCAAGTGTTGCTTTAGAGCATCCTCAAGTTGTTTCATCCTGTCCTCCCTCTGTGAGGGCAGGATGAGCTCTGCAACCTTACCCTTGTATCGTGGATCAAGAAGGGTTGCCAACCAGTAAAATGATCCCTCTCCTTGATAGCACGAATCCTGGGGTCCTTTAGCAGGCTTTGCAGGATAACGGAGCCCATGCAGCATAGGTTGGAGGTGGCATTAGCTTCCGAGTCTTCCTGGTCAATGAGGATGACCCCATTGTGCACTTCCTCCTCCCAGCCACGTACTAGTCCTTGGGTTTCTGGGCACACAAAACCCTCCCTTGAGGAATCCCCACCTTCAATGCCCCCACTACTTAAATATTCCTCCTCCTCCTCATCCTCCTCCTGTCTGATCTGAGGACCCACAGGAATGCTGTCTGCGGAAAGACTGGGGCATTGAGAGCTAGGGAAGGCCTCCTCTTCCTCCCGCTAGTCTGCCTCTAGTGCCACATCTATAATTCCCTGCAGAGTGTGCTCCAGCAGGAACACTAAAGGAATTGTGTCACTGATGCATGCACTGTCCCTGCTCACCATCCTCGTTGCCTCCTCAAATGGTGACAGTACAGTGCATGCATCCTTGATCATCAGCCACTGAGGGGGAGGAGGAACAAGTTGACCTGAACCTGTCCTTGTGCCATACTCACACAGGTACTCATTGATGGCCCTCTGCTGCTTGTGCAGACGCTGCAGCATTGCCAATAGGGATGAGCCGAACACCCCCGAGTTCGGTTTGGGCCCGAACCCGAACTTCCCAAATGTTCGGTTCCGAACCCGAACTCGAACTCAATGCAAGTCAATGGGGCTGAAAATTCGGTTTTTAGAGTGCCCTCCACGATGGCATATATGCTAGACATTTGCCATAAAAGGTGTATGGGGGTCCAGGTAGTGTCCTGGGGGACTGGAAACAAGGTCAAAAAGTTTAAAAAAACGTTTTTAAAGGGACAGTGAGTTTTCCATGAAATAAGGGTTAAAAATAAAAACGAAAAATTTCTTCAAATATCATGCCTAGGAGGTCCCCATAACCTGCCCGTGAAGTGGTGGATTTCTAGGATGTATAGAAACACTTAAAAACAAAAAAAATGACATTTCAAATGACGGTAAATGCTTTTCCTTTAATCTATCCATAAACAACTGCTTGGGGCGGCAGTCTGTATGAAAAGAGACATTTTCGTACACGCAGAAAAAGTTTACTGATATTTTGGCTAAAGTATTGTGAAACTTATGCAGGCTTTGGATGAAAGTAACAGTAGGTGCTTCAAAATTGGTCCTTTAGCGTCCCCAACAGTGCCGTCACACCGTAACCCCTCTGAGGATATGAATCTGATACAGGCGTCAGTGGCAGTGCATCCAAATATTGTGCTTTTGGTGCCTGGCCTGCAAGTACTATCATACAGTAACCCCTCTGTGGTATTGTGGAAGAATGCAGGGGTGAACCTAGCGGTCCTATATTAAAAAGATATGCATCTGGTTAAGGCATCAGTGCACCCAGATAGTGTGCCTTTGGTGCCAGGCCAGCAAGTATCATCATACAGTAACCCCTCTGTGGTATTGTGGGAGAATGCAGGGGTGGACCATGTGGTCCTATATTGAAAAGATATGATTCTGGTCAACGCGTCAGTGCACCCAGATATTGTGCCTTTGGTGCCAGGCCAGCAAGTATCATCATACAGTAACCCCTCTGTGGTATTGTGGGAGAATGCAGGGGTGGACCATGTGGTCCTATATTGAAAAGATATGATTCTGGTCAAGGCGTCAGTGCACCCAGATATTGTACCTTTGGTGCCAGGCCAGCAAGTATCATCATACAGTAACCCCTCTGTGGTATTGTGGAAGAGTGCAGGGGTGAACCTTGCGGTCCTATATTGAAAAGGTTTTTATCTGGTAATGGGCGTCAGTGCACCCAGATAGTGTGCCTTTAATGCCAGGCCAGTAAGTATCATCATATAGTAACCCCTCTGTGGTATTGTGGAAGAATGCAGGGGTGGACCATGTGGTCCTATATTGAAAAGATATGATTCTGGTCAAGGCGTCAGTGCACCCAGATATTCTGCGTTTGGTGCAAGACTGCCAGGCCAGCAAGTATCCTCATACAGTAACCCCTCTGTGGTATTGTGGAAGAATGCAGGGGTGGACCTTGCGGTCCTATATTAAAAAGTTTTTGATCTGGTAATGGGCGTCAGTGCACCCAGATATTGTGCCTTTAATGCCAGGCCAGCAAGTATCATCATACAGTAACCCCTCTGTGGTATTGTGGAAGAGTGCAGGGGTTGGACCCTGCTGTTCAAAAAATTTAAATGAGGGGCGTGGCCGGCAGCAGACGTGCAGCAGTGGAGCTCCGACCCAGAGTCTATGTCCAGCGGCAAAAAACTGGACTTTCGGCTCGGAAGAATCTCCACCGAGGTGACACAGCTGTCGGCCATCAGTGAGTGGACCTCCGGAGGACTGTTTACTCCCTCCCTCCGGATCTGCGCTCGAGTCGGGGGGCAGTTGTGAGGTCGCATCCCCTGTCTCACGGCGGCCATTTTGGAGGCTGAGGTGACTGACTTTTCCCGCACTAAGAGGTACTGTCCTGTCCCCGGATGGGGAAAAAGACCAAGACGGACGGAGCGGCGGAGGGCACCCGCACCCCTGACATCCGTCTCTCGATGGCAGGAGGGCCTGTGCACGGCTTCAGCGTCCTGCACTGCCAGAAGTGGAAGACATTGCCGCGTCTGGAGACAGCAGATGCCCCACGTGCTCCCACGCTGCAAAAATCGACCCTGGGGGACGACACTCTTCCCGCCACTAAGGGTGATATCAGAGCCCTCCTGGATGATGCCAGGAAATCCTGGCAAGCGGATTTTTCAAGCTCTTGGAGCGGTGGTTCACGGAGACTCAGATCCAAATGGGGGACCTCCAGCATCGCACCCAAGCAGTGGAGAACTCACAGGCCGCCTCCTCCTCTTCCATTCGCACCCTACAGCATCAGGTCAGCGGCTACAATCTGCCGTGTTGGCGTTAAAACGAGGCACAGGCGCCGAAACCTGAAAGCTCCGGGGGTCCCAGAGACGGTGCCGGACTCGGATGTGTTGTCCTACACTGCGCGATTTTTGGAGACGGTTCTCCACTCCACGGAACACTTGCGGGACTCTGTCCTCGCTGCACTTCGTGTGCGGAAAGCAGCTTGGCCCCAGCAAAAAGCGTCGCGAGATGTGATCGTCACACTCCGCGATACGGCCTTGCATTCCGCGGTCTTTCGCGCAGTGCGGAATGTGCCTACAGTCCTTTTTGAAGGAGCTTCAATCGCCATATTCCGGGACCTGCCTTTCATGTTACTTTGCCGCCGTCGACAATTTCGGCCTGTTACCCACCTTATTACGTGCGCCACGACATAGGCTATAAGTGGGGCGCCTCCAGCTCCCTCATAATAACCCCGGACGGTGGACAAGCGATGGTGGCCGCCTCAACGGCCGAAGCGGAGGGTCATTTGCACTCCCTTGGCCTACTTCCTGCTTTCTCGTGTCAAGCGGCTGTGCACTCACCTGCGGGTCCCCCCTAACCCTCAGGCAATTTGGGAGTGATGGACTGGGGGGTTTCATCCAGCTGCGGCTACTAACCCGACCCGTTCTGAAGTGCTGCCTGTCCCCCTCTATCCTGTTTTTGTCCTACCTTGGATAAGCGCCCCTGAAGGGTGATGTTCTCCCATCCCCCCCTTTTTTTTTTTTTTTTTTAATGTGGCAATCTCCGGAGACACGAGGCGCGCCATCATTATACAAGCCATGCCTGGCCCTCGTGCCCCGGGGCCTCGTGACAGTACCCCTCCATGGCCTCCTCCGGGAGCGTGCCAGGAGAGTCACGGATATGGCCTTTTGCACTTCCTTCACCCCCTCCAGCTTCCCCTTTCATGTGGTGGGGTGTTGTTTTTTTTTTCTTTTTTTTTTTTTTTTTTCCCTCTTGTTTTGTTGTTCCCTTCTGGATGCTGGAGACATCTTTCTCCCCCTCAAAGTGAACCGCGACACGTCCCCCCTTTTACCTCTTGCTCTCTCCCACTCTCTGATTTAGCAGTTAGCAAACGTATAGGTTACTGTGGACTTTTTTTCTTTTTAATAATGTGGAATTACGATGCGTTCCCCGTCTTGCATCACCGCGTCGTTCGTTATCACTATGCGTCATATCCATGTTTCCCCTATCCCCCTTATTATCGAATGTATATTGTTCTCATGGCGATGCGTTCTTTGACAGAATGGTTATGTATCAATGACATTTTTCAAAATAAAATGTTGAAATTTAAAAAAATTAAATGATATAAATCTGGCAAAGGCGTCAGTGCAGCCAAATATGTTGTGCCTTCATGGCTGCAAGTGCATTCACACCGTAACCCTTTTGTGTATTGTGGAAGAGTTCAGTGCTTGGAGTTTGTGCATGCAGAAGACATCCCCGATCTTTCCGTTACGTCAGCATCAGGGGATTGATAACTGCTGATCCAGGACTGATTCATTTTTATAAATGTCAGCCGGTCTTACAGAGTCGGTGGACAGATGCACTCTTTTGTCTGTGACAAAACCTTCAGTGGCACTGAACGTTCCTTTCGGAAAGCACGCTAGATGAAGGGCAACCTAGTACCTGCATAGCATATTGGCTAAGTTCTGGCCAGTGATCCATCTCAACACCCAGTAAGCCAGTGGATCATTCTGCTGGAAGGTATCCAGGTCTGCCCTTGCCCCTAGGTAGTCCTGCACCATACGGTGAAGACGCTGGCAATGGTGCCTACATTTGACGTCCCTGGGCGTCGAGGACTAAAAAAATTAAAAAATGCATCAGTCAAGCGGCCCTGGCCTTCACCACTATTCCTCTGATCACCCGCATCCTCAGAAGCACGTGTGTCAGCACTTGGTAATCTACCAGTGCCTTGAAAGTGTGACACAAGTGTTGCTTTAGAGCGTCCAAGTTTTTTTCCTCCTCTGCTTCCCTCTGCGGGCAGGATGAGCTCTCTGCAACTTTTCCCCTTGTATCGTGGATCAAGAAGGGTGCCAACCAGTAATGATCCCTCTCCTTGATAGCATGAATCCTGGGGTCCTTTAGCAGGCTTTGCATCATTAGGGAGCCCATGCAGCATAGGTTGGAGGTGGCATAGCTTCCGAGTCTTCCTGGTCAATGAGGATGACCGTATCGTGCACTTCCTCCTCCCAGCCACGCACTGCCCTTGTGTTTCTGGGCACACGAAACCCTCCTTGAGGAATCCCCACCTTCAAATGCCCCCACTACTTAAATATTCTGCCTCCTCCTCCTCTCCTGTCTGATCTGAGTAGGATCCGCTGGAATGCTGTCTGCGGAAAGACTGGGCCTTGAGAGCTAGGGAAGGCCTCCTCTTCCTCCCGCTGCTCTGCCTCTAGAGCCACATCTATAATTCCCCGCAGAGTGTGCTCCAGCAGGAACACTAAAGAATTAGTGCACTGTCCCTGCTCACCATCCTCGTTTGACCACTCCCTTGAGGAATCCCCACCTTAAATGCCCCACTACTTAAATATTCCTCCTCCTTCTCCTGTCTGATCTGAGTAGGACCCGCTGGAAATGGCTGTGCGAAGGACTGGGGCCTTCAGAGCTAGGAAGGCCTCCTCTTCCTCCCGCTGCTCTGCCTCCAGAGCCACATCTATAATTCCCCGCAGAGTATGCTCCAGCAGGAACACTAAGGAAATTGTGGTCACTGATGCATGCACCTGTCCCTGCTCACCATCCTCGTTGCCTCCTCAAATGGTGACAGTACAGTGCATGCATCCTTGATCATCAGCCACTGCAGGGGGAAAAAAACAAAGTGACCTGAACTGTCCTTGTGCCATACTCACACAGGTACTCGTTGATGGCCCTCTCTGCTTGTGCAGACGCTGCAGCATTGCTAATGTCGAGTTCCACCTGGTGGGCATGTCACAGATCAGACGGTTTGTTGGAAGGTGGAATTCTCTTTGAATTTCTGCCAGGCGAACGCTTGCTGGGAATGACCGTCTGAAGTGGCTGCAGACTTTTCTGGCCTGGATGAGAAGCTCTGGCAGCCCTGGGTACTTGTTAGGAAACGCTGTACCACCAGATTTAGGACGTGTGCTAGGCATGGTACATGCCGTCAATTTACCCTTGCGTAGGGCGGAGAGAAGGTTGCGCCATTATCGCAGATGATCATTCCCAGCTCAAGCTGGCGTGGTGTTAACCATCTCTGCACCTGCCCCTGCAGAGCTGACAGAATTTCTGGCCCGGCGTGGCTCCTGTCCCCTAAACAAACCAGCTCAAGCACAGTATGGCATCTTTTTGCTTGAGCCATTGCGTAGACCCTGTCAGGTGTCGGTTTAACTGCCACTTCGCCAGACACAGAGAAGGAGGAGGAGGAGGAAGAGGGAGAGGTGGTGGAGCAGACAGACCTCATACAGCAGCTTTCTGGAGGCGTGGTGGAATGACAAGCTCCAGCACAGAGCCCCGTCTTGGATCCCTCCCAGCTGCGATCAGAGTTACCCAGTGTGCTGAAGGAAATGTAACGACCCTGTCCATGCTTGCTGGACCACGTGTCTAAAGTCACATGCACCTTGTTGCTGACTGCCTTTCCCAATACTGGATAACATTGTCTTGTACGTGCTGGTATAGTGCTGGAATGGCCTTGCGTGACAAGTAATGGCGTTTTGGAACCTGCCACTGTGGTACAGCACATTCAGCAAATTCACGGAAGGGAGCAGAGTCCACCATCTGGATAGGCAGCAGCTGCAATGCGAGTAATTTTGCTAAGCTGGCATTTAGATGCTGTGCTTGGGGATGGTTGGGACTATATTTTTCTTTCGCTACAGCAGCTGCGGCAACGTAATCTGACTGCGTAAATCTTCAGCTAATGTCACATTGTGAGGAAGGACCTGTTGGTACATCCATTACTGTAGCATCATCCCTGTCGGTGGAGGTTGTAGGCAATGACATGGCAGGACATACAGTGGGGGTAGAGACAGATAAGGAGGACCTACGCAAAGTTTTGCGCCAACAGGATGTGTGGCAGTTGTTCATATGTCGCCTCAAGCACGTGGTACCCAAGTGTCCGGTATCTTTCCCACGCTTAAGCCTCATCTGACATAGATTACAAATAGCAATGCTGCGCTCTACTGCACATTTCTTAAAGAACTCCCAGACAACAGAGTTCCTGCGTGTGTTCTTTGAGACAACAGCGCTCTGCACCGGCAGCTCTGACATTGTGATGCCTTGGACTGGCTAGTGCTATGGTTGGTCACAGAGGATGTTGTGCCTTGTGTTTGCTGTGCCTCCTCCTCCCCTCTTCCTCACTTAATTCCTCTGTTCGATCAGGCACCCAGGTGGAGTCAGTGACCTCATCATCATTGTCATCATCACCCCCTATCTCCTCGTCACTGGAGCCAACTTGGCAGTATGCTGCAGCTGCTGGGGCAACATCAGTGCCAGTTATTTTGTGTGTCATCACTGGCACCCCTTCCTCTAGGTTGATTATACTCCTTCCTCAACCTCAGAGATTGAATCAGAGCACTGTACTTGCTGCACATCCTCAAGCAGCATGTCACTCTCATTGTAGTCAAACAATTCAGCTGACTCCTCCGTGTGTGATAGCGAGGCTACGGCAGGAGTAGCTGTGGACATGGAGGCTGCATTAGATGCTTTGGCAGCTGAGGTGGACTGTAAAGCACTAGAAGTCTGGCTGGCAGAGACTCGGAGGATGAGGATGGCCTGGTTAGCCAATCCACCAAGTCCTCTGTATGTTGCTGCTGCTTAAGACGGCCAGCACCAGTTAGAAAGGACAAGCGTGCCCTGCAGAGGATGCACCACGTCCACCACGACCAGAGGCACAGCCTCCCGACACAAGGGCTGCTTGCCCTCTTATCTGTGTCTGGGAGCGTCTGCCTGTCCTTTTTGTTCTTTCAGACATGGTGAGTGATATATAGATTAATATATACAGAACTCTGATTCAACTCTGGTATAAGATTTAAAGAACTCTGGTATAAACTCAGTGAGACACACTGATAGCTGGCAGCCAGTGACAAGACACAGATCACCTCAATTCACAAATGTTTTAAGAAATTAGTGAGCCCCAAAATAATGCGTGGTACTGGTTGTGTGACAAGACACAGATCACCTCAATTCACAAATGTTTTAAAGAAATTAGTGAGCCCCAAAATAATGCGTGGTACTGGTTGTGTGACAAGACACAGATCACCTCAATTCACAAATATTTTAAAGAAATTAGTGAGCCCCAAAAAGATTTGCTGGCATAGTGACAAGACACAGAAGATCACCTCAATTCACAAATGTTTTAAAGAAAGTTGTAAACCCCAAAAAAACTTGCTGGCACAGTGACAAGACACACATCACCTAAATTCCCTGTTATTTGGTAGAAATGAGACCCCCCAGACCCCCCCAGTAGTGTGGCAGACCGGCAGTAACAACACAACTAATCTCCTTTTAAATCTCCTCTGAAATGCGTGCAGAATCGCGCGTGGAAACGTTATATAGTGTGCTGCGGGACTTAGCTCTGTGAGCCCATGATTGGGCAAAATTTGCCCAATCAGGACTCTGAGCCGTGATTGGCATAGTGTTGAACCTGTCTTGCACCAGACCTGTGGTCAGGTGCAAGGCTGTAGCCAATTACGAGCTTCAGGCCAGTGGGAAAATGCATTGTGGTCCATTGTGATCGAACATGCGGCGAACACCCGGAAATGTTCAGTATTCGCAATCTAATCGAACAGGCTAAGTTCGGGTTGAACTCCGAACCGTCCGAACCGAACAGCTCATCCCTAATTGCCAATGTTGAGCTCCACCTGGTGGGCATGTCACAGATCAGGCGGTTTGTGGGAAGGTGGAATTCTCTTAGAATTTCTGCCAGGCGAACACTTGCTGGGAATGACCATCTGAAGTAGCTGCAGACTTTTCTGGTCTGGCTGAGAAGCTCTTCCAGCCCTGGGTACCTGGTTAGGAAACGCTGTACCACCAGACTTAGGACGTGTGCTAGGCATGGTACATGCGACAACTTACCCAGGCGTAGGGTGGAGAGAAGGTTGCTGCCATTATCATAGACAACCATTCCCAGCTCAAGCTGGCGTGGTGTTAACCATCTCTGCGCCTGCCCCTGCAGACCTGACAGAATTTCTGGCTCGGTGTGGCTCCTGTCCCCTAAACAAACCAGCTCAAGCACAGTATGGCATCTTTTTGTTTGAGCCATTGCGTAGCCCCTTCCACGCGTCGGTTTAACTGCCACTTCGCCAGAGACATTGGAGGAGGAGGAGGAAGAGGTGGTGGAGCAGACAGACCTCATATAAGCAGCTTTCTGGAGGCGTGGTGGATGAGCAAGCTCCAGCACAGAGCCCCGTCCTGGATCCCTCCCAGCTGCAAGCAGAATTACCCAGTGTGCCATGAAGGAAATGTAACGGGCCTGTCCATGCTTGCTGGACCATGTGTCTAAAGTAATGTGCACCTTGCTGCTGACTGCCTTTCCAAATGACTCCATAACATTATGTTCCACGTGCTGGTATAGTGCTGGAATGGCCTTCCGTGAAAAGAAATGGTGTTTTGGAACCTGCCACTGTGGTACAGCACATTCGGCAAATTCACGGAAGGGAGCAGAGTCCACCAGCTGGAAAGGCAGCAGCTGTAATGCGAGTAATGTTGCTAAACTGGCATTTAGACGCTGTGCTTGGGGATGGTTGGGACTATATACTATCTTACTCTGCAGCAGCTGGGGCAACATAATCTGACTGCATAAATCTTCAGCTGATGGGATGCTGTCACATTCTGAGGAAGGACCTGGTACACCCATTACTGTAGCATCATCCCTGTCAGTGGAGGTTTTAGACAATGACATGGCAGGACATATAGTGGGGGTAGAGACAGATGAGTAATTGAGGATGAGGACCTATGCAAAGTGTTGTGCCAACGGGATGCGTGGCAGGTGGTCATATGTCTTATCAAGCACGTGGTACCCAAGTGTGTGATGTTTTCCCACGCTTGATCCTCTTCAGACATTGCTGCACATTTTGTGAAGAACTCCCAGACAGCAGATGTGCTTTGAGACAACAGCGCTCTGCACCTGAGCAGCTCTGACTTCTGATGTCTTGGACTGCCTACAGATGGTCATAGAGGACGTTGTGCCTCATTGTCATCACCCCCTATCTCTTCGTCACTGGAGCCAACCTGACAAGTGCCAGTTCTTTGTGTGTCACTGGCACCCCCTCCCTCTAGGCTGATTTTACTCCCTTCCTCAACCTCAAAGTTTGAATCGGAGCACTGTAGTTGCTGCGCATCCTCGAGCAGCATGTCACTGTCATTGTAGTCAAACAATTCAGCTGACTCCGTGTATGTTGGTGAGGCTACGGCAGGAGTAGCTGTGGACATGGAGACTGCATTAGATGCTTTGGCAGCTGAGGTGGACTGTAAACCACTACAAGCCTGGCTGGCAGAGGACTCGGAGGATGAGGATGGCCTGGTTAGCCAATCCTGCAAATCCTCTGTATTTTGCTGCAGCATAAGACGGCCAGCACCAGTTAGAAAGGACAAGCGTGCCCCTGCAGAGGATGCACCATGTCCACGACGACCAGGGGCACTGCCTTCCGACACAGAGGCTGCTTGCCCTCTTATCTGTGGCTGGGAGCATCTGCCTGTCCTTTTTGGTCTTTCTGACATGGTGAGTGATATATAGATTAAAGATATACAGAAGTCTGATTCAACTCTGGTATAAAGATTGGAGATATGCAGAATAGGGATGAGCTGTTCGGTTCGATCAGTTCGGAGTTCGATTTGAACATTGGCAGTTCGAAAGTTCGCGAACTTTGAACTTTTTGGGATGTTCGCCAAAAATTCAAAAAAAAAAAAAAAAACTTTGAAAAAAGTATAAAAAATGCTTAAAAAATCTAGAAATAAAGAGACTCTTTACTGCAGAATATTATAAGCAACGGTTTATTAGATATTGAATTAAAACGGGAATATTTTTAACATTGAAGCCTATGGGATAAAACATTCTTGTTACTAAAATATCAGGCAGACACGGCCCTCTAATCAGGCACTGTAGAGGGCAGCTTGCAGGGGCCTCCCAAGGATCCCCTTGAGGAGCATTGAGGAGCAAGGAGCATGCGGCCGCTGGATGACAGAGCTGCGACTGTGCGGGCTAGCAGCCCGGGTGCATGTGGC
This sequence comes from Leptobrachium leishanense, assembly GCA_009667805.1. Classification (NCBI taxonomy): domain Eukaryota; kingdom Metazoa; phylum Chordata; class Amphibia; order Anura; family Megophryidae; genus Leptobrachium; species Leptobrachium leishanense. Next base: position 5,959,440 of record CM019063.1, on the reverse strand, counting down.
AGAGACAGGCAGCGCAGGGAGGGAGCCACTGCACCTGCGGCCACGGCAGACCCCCCCAGCCCCCACGGAGCCCCCACTGACCAACAGGCTAAGGTAAGGCAACTCATTTCTTAAAAAAAATAAAATCCCCGGGAACATAAAATAAAACGTTTGTTTTTCTTTACCTGGCTGAATGTATTTAATTATATATATTAGATACATTCAGCCAGGTAGAGGGTGGCATGTGGGCTGCGCGGCGTCTCAGGCAGTGGTTTGTTTTTTTTGTGTGTATATTTTTAGCAAATTTATAGGGGAAGGTAACGGCAGGTATGATATATAAGATATATATCTATATTCTTATAAATATATATATCCAGACTTGTTTTACACACACATTTTGGCAAGTAATTGCCCCCCCCCCCCATTTGGCTGATTCCTCCAGAAGAAATGTTGAACCCGATAGAGCAGAAATAATATATATATTCTCTGCTCTGTCGGTTCAACATTTCTTCTGGAGGATAAGCCAAATGGGGGGGCGCATTTAGTTGAGATTGTCCACATGCCACCTCCCCATGTGCATATATGGTCTGAGGTCTGGGTGGGTATATACAGGTCTGCGTTGTTGATATAAAATTTTAGTTTCGGCTCGTTTTGTACGTAATTCGACAATTTTCATTTCAGATCATTTGACGATTTCCGTATTGACTTTTTTTCGTGATTTTGGACATTATCGTGTATTCGGTGTGGGAAATGTTCTGCCCCATAGACTTCAATGTTAAAAATATTCCTGTTTTAAATTCAATATCTAATAAACCGTTTATTATTATCTTCTGTAGTAAAGAGTCTTTATTTCTAGATTTTTTAAACCTCAAATAATGTGCGCCGTGTATTATGAGCATTCAGTATTATATGGGAGTACTGCTTTATGAGTAAAAGTAGTTAATAAAAATAAAAACGGGGGGGGGGGGTGGGTGACACCATGAGTTACCACACCGGGTGACACCAACCCTAGTGACGCCACTGACGGTGTGAAGGCACTTGCTGCCACCAAAGGCAAAATATTTGGGTGCACTGCCACTGACGCCTGTACCACCAGATTCATATAATTTTAATATTGGACTGCAGGGTCCAACCCTGCACTCTTCCACAACAATACCACAGAGGGGTTACGGCGTGACGGCACTGTTGCCGACACTAAAGGCCCAATTTTAAAGCACCCATTGTTACTTTCATCCAAAGCCTGCATAAGTTTCACCATAATTTAGCCAAAAAAATCACTAAACTTGTTCTGCGTATCCTAAAATGTCTCCTCTTTTAATACAGGCTGCCGCCCCAAGCAGTTGTTTATGAATAGATTAAAAGGAAAACCGTTTACCGTCATTTGAAATGTAAATTTTTTGTTTTTAAATGTTTCTATATATCCTACAAATCCGCCACTTCACGGGCAGGTTATGGGGACCTCCTAGGCACGATATTTGAAGGAATTTTTTGTTTTTATTTTTAACCCTTATTTTATGGAAAACTCACTGTTCCTTTAAAAATGTTTTTATTTTTACTTTTTGTCCTTGTTTCCTGTCCCCCAGGGCACTACCTGGACCCCCATACACCTTTTATGGCAAATATCTTGCATATTTGCCCTCTTGCAGGGCACTCTAAAAATCTAACTTTTGAGTCCCATTGACTTGCATTGAGTTCGGTTCGAGTTCGAACTCAAACTTTTGAAATTGTTCGAGTTCGAATGCGAACTGAACACGGGGGTGTTCGGCTCATCCCTAATGCAGAACTCAGATTCAACTCTGGTATATAGATTAAAGATATTCAGACCGCTGATATAAGTCGGCGATTTTACTGATATTTTGCCTGCAAGGCTGCCAATGTCCTCTACTCTCTCTGATTCACTTCCTCTCCTGCAGGCTGCAACACCCTGATAGCTGGCAACAGCCAGATTCAACTCTCAATAGATAAACAGATGAACTCTGATTAAACTGTGTTATTGTATGGTATCTAGAATTAGATCAAAGATATAGCATTGTTCTGAAAAATATGTATAAGTCAGTGATAGCCTGGCTATGCCAAGAGATTCTAATTTGCTGAACTGTGGTATAACTCTGATACACATTGATAACAGGCTGTGCCAAAACAGGTTCTAATTTGCTGAACTGTGGTATAATTCACTGATATACACTGATTGTCTTGGCACAGCCAGGCTGATTCAAATTCCCAGAAATCTCCTACAACTCAATGATACTGTCAGGTGGCGTGTGCAGTTCGGGTGTGAGCCCAGCAGGCGGCGACACAGAGGGGAGGCCAGACAGGATAGCAAGCAAATAATATAGGTTTAATGAACACAAATGGAACTTGGCAGCAGGCACTGGACTAAACAGATGATGCCCTTCTGGACAGCACAGGTAAAAGTCTAATAGCATAGGATGGTGAGCTATGTAGTCCCAGACTGCAGACAGGGTCCACAAAGAATGAATCTGGACGGCTGGCATGGTACCTTGATTGAAGGTCAGGGAAGGTGGTGAAAGCAGTATGAGCCACCGGTAGATATCCAGACACCGGATAATGAGCTACGTAGTAGAGAGAACCCACTTGTGCAGCAACCAGGAAGTTTTGGCCAAGGTCTTTGTAGGCACAGGTTACACTTGTAGGCACAGGGTAAACTTGTAGGCACAGGATACACTTGTGCAGCAACCGAAGGTCTTGACCAAGGATCTTGGATACAGAGCAGGTGGAGATTGCAGGAAGTTCCAGGCAATGAAGGAGGGTGTACGGTGATGTATCCAGGAACAGCAGGGCAGAGTAATGGCAAGAATCAGGATAAAGACTGGAACTGAGATGATGGATACTGGAGACACTTGAAACACTGGAGGGCACTGGATGGACTTGGAAACACTGGTTCAGCTTGCAGGTATGCACACGGCCAAGTGACTATAGTCAGGAACCTTAATGCAGAATAGGGATGTGCACCGATTTTTTTTTCGATTCGATTCGATTCGATTTTTCGATTTTTCAAACTTTTCGATTCGGCTCGTTTCGACTGCTTTCTGTTTCGATTCGGTTCGGTTCGATTCGGTTTTCGGGTACATTTATTTTTCGGAATTTCGACCATTTTTCGTATTTTCGGGTAACCTCACTAGGTTTCTGTATCGACTTTTCGTTATTTCGGAAAATTTTCGTTTTTTCGGAATTGTACATGGCTTTCGGCATATCGCCAATTTTTCGTTTTTCGGAACTTTTCGTATTTCTGAACTTTTCGTTTTTTCGGAATTGTACATGTTTCGGCATATCGCCAATTTTTCGTTTTTCGGAACTTTTCGTATTTCTGAACTTTTCGTTTTTTCGGAATTGTACATGTTTCGGCATATCGCCAATTTTTCGTTTTTCGGAACGTCTGTTCTCGTTTCAAAGCTGTCTAACTCTATTCGTTTTGATGAAAACTACTATGGTTTACTTTTTTAATACTACTTTATATATTTTTTATAATACATTTTTGGTTTGTTTTTCGGATCCAATAATTCATTATGTCGATACGATAATTCTGGCGATTCTATCGTGTTTTTAATTAACCCTTTCGCTGCTGAGGCTTTTCCCGCCTCTGTGCTGAGCTCATTTTTAGCGGTTTCGCTCATCATGTTTAAACGCGTTTTGAAGGCTTATTTTAATATATGACCCAGACATATTATATATCGTTCTTTCCATCAGACTCAGCAGATTCATAATATGTCATTATTATATGTATACGTCATGACCTGTCTGTATATTATAACAAAAAATGCAATAAAATATGAATTTTCAATAATTTACAACGTGTAAAGTGTTTTTTTTTCCACATTTTAACATGCGAGCAATATTTTGTATGGGGTGCGCTTGTTAAAAAAATTTGAAATGGGGCCTCGTTACATTTTTTTTTGGGGAAAATTACGCGATTTTTAACAAACGCACCGCATACAAAAATCGTTAGTGCAGCATCATTGTTCACATTATAATTGAAATGGGAATAATATTGCTGCATTAACAAACCAAAAAAAAGAAAAAAAATTGTTTATTATTTTTTTATAAATGTTTTTAAATATTTTTTTAATTTTTTTACAAACGTTTTTCACATTCGTGTTTGGTATCGTTGGAACAGCCATGCTCTGGCTGATCCAACAATACCAAACTTTAACCCCTAGCTGCCATGGATCGGGAGTTCATTTTGGAACCCCCTATCTCCACCATTGGTGGCAGCTTGGGGTTAACTCCAGGACTGGCGTCATCGTGCTATGCACGATGACGCCAGTCCTCAGGGGGAGTTACCGGAAGCTTGGCCGACATCCGACATCCTCATGGATATGCCCCAGCTCCTCATGGATATTGCCCCAGCTCCTCGTGGACATGCCCCAGCTCCTCATGGATATTGCCCCAGCTCCTCGTGGACATGCCCCAGCTCCTCGTGGACATGCCCCAGCTCCTCGTGGACATGCCCCAGCTCCTCGTGGATATGCCCCAGCTCACACATGGATTTGCCCCAGCTCCTCGTGGATATGCCCCAGTTCAACACATGGATTTGCCCCAGCTCCTCGTGGATATGCCCCAGCTCACACATGGATTTGCCCCAGCTCCTCGTGGATATGCCCCAGTTCACACATGGATTTGCCCCAGCTCCTCGTGGATATGCCCCAGCTCCTCGTGGATATGCCCCAGCACATGGAATGCCCCAGCTCCTCGTGGATATGCCCCAGCACATGGAATGCCCCAGCTCCTCATGGATATGCCCCAGCTCCTCATGGATTTGCCCCAGCACATGGAATGCCCCAGCACCTCATGAAAATGGCCCCAGCTCACCTCCGCTGCCTTTTTCGCTCCCTCAGAGCGTCCGGCGGCGCAGAGCTTGGGCGCTCGCCAGGGGGAGCCACGTGACCAGCTGCGATTGGCTGGTGACGTGTTTCCTCCAGGCGAGCGTCGAAGCTGCATGCTTCGGACGCTCGCAGGGAGTGAAAAACGCGGCGGAGGGTGAGACACCCGCCCTTAGGGTGACGGTGTCACCCTAAAGGCGGGTGTCACCTGGTGCGGGCCGCACCCCCGCCCCCATGTTACGACGCCACTGGTATATACATTTAACGGCCGCACGCCCACGGACTTACTCTATCCAAACAAAGTTCAGAATGATGTGAAACATTGGGACTTTTTGGATAGATTTCGATTTTCGACTATCCAGAAGTTAAAAAAATAAAAAAGGTCGAAATCTAATGCAAAAGTCCCGATGTTTCACATCGGGATGTCAGATATTAATAGGCTTGTGCACTGATTTTTTTTTCGGTTCGATTAGATTTGTTCTGATGTTTAAAATTTTTGATTCGGCTCGTTTCAACCGATTTCTGTTTCGATTCGGTTTGGTTTGGCTCGTTTATCGTGTAAATTTTTTTTTGAATATCGACCATTTTTCGTATTTTCGGGTCAGTTTGCTGTTTTTTTGTATCAACTTTTCGTGATTTCGGAATTTTTCATTTTTTTCGGAACGTCTGTTCTCCTCGTTTCAAAGCTGTCTAACTCTATTCGTTTTGACGCGTAAACTACTATGGTTTACTTTTTTATACTTTATATATTTTTTTATTAAATAATTTTTGGTTTGTTTTTCGGATCCGATAATTCATTCTGTCGATACGATAATTCTGGCGATTCTATCGTGTTTTTTTTTATTAAATAAAGATCCTTTTTTTCTTATGAATATACATTTCACAACTTTATTTATTTAATCACATTAAAAAAATGGTATGAAAGCCAAGGAACAAAAAAAAAAAGAACAAAACTATTTAAAAAACGGTAAACTGACCCGAATGATCTGACTTTAACCCTTTCGCTGCTGAGGCTTTTCCCGCCCCTGTGCTGAGGTCATTTTTTACCTGTTTTGCGCATCATGTTTAAACCTGTTTTGAAGGCTTATTTTAGTATATGACATCGACATATTATATATCGTTCTTTCCGTCAGACTCGGTAGATTCATAATATGTCATTATTATATGTATACGTTATGTCATGTTTGTATATTATAACAAAAAATGCAATAAAATATGTATTTTCAATAATTTACAGCGTGTAAAGTGTTTTTTTCCACATTTTAACATGCGAGCAATTGCGGTTATATTTTGTATGGGGTGCGCTTGTTAAAAAAATTAGAGATGGGGTCTCGTTACATTTTTTTTTGGGGAAAATGACACCATTTTTAACAAACGCACCGCATACAAAAATCGTTAATGCAGCATCATTGTTCACATTATAATTGAAATGGGAACAATATTGCTGCATTAACAAAACAAAAAAAAAAAAAAAAAAGTGTTTATTTTTTTTTTTTTACATTTTTTTTTACTTTCATGTTTGGTATCGTTGGAACGGCCATGCTCTGGCCGATCCAACGATATCAAAATTTAACCCCTAACTGCCACGGATCGGGAGATAGGGAGTTCATTGGAACTCCCTATCTCCACAGTTCGTGGCAGTTAGGGGTTAATGCTAGGACTGGCGTCATCGTGCTGCGCACGATGACGCCAGTCCTCTGGGGGAGTTCCCGGAAGCTTGGCCGACATCCAAGATGTCGGCCAGCTCCCGGGAAGGATCGCAAATCGGCGCTTTTCAGCGCCGATTTGCGATCCAGCTCCCCAGGGGTTAATGCCAGGCATCATTTGGAAGGGCAGGCTGTGCCCTTCCAAATGATGCCTGGGTTAAGCCCCTGTGAGGCGCCGATCGGGAGGGAGAGAGGTCCGAAGGACCTCCCCCCCCTCCCTTTCAGGCGCCTCCTCCGCACATGCGGGGGGGCGCCTGAATTATGTGTCATCGCGGGGGCGCGATGACACATAATGCTGGCGGCCACTGCTCCGGATGCCGGGCTGACATCCAGGATGTCAGCCTGCACCGGAGGGGCCAGCGATCGGCCGGAACCCGGCCGAACGCTGACCCCAATGCGAGGACGCGCTCAGCGCGTCCTCCGCATACCAGGGGCAATGCTGAGGACGCGCTGAGCGCGTCCTTAGCATTGAAGTGGTTAAAGATAAAAACCAGAACAAAAAGTTTTTAAAACGGAAAAAGTAGTTGATCAAAATGATCTGAAATTAAAAAATAAATAAAATGATTTAAAGGTTTCAGACAAAAAAAAAATTAACCCTTTCGCTGCTGAGGCATTTCACGGCTTCCCTTCGCGCCTGTGTGCGGCACTGCTTCTGCTGCTGAGCTAATTTTTAACAGTTTCGCTCCTCTTGTTTAAACGCGTTTTGAAGCCTTCTTTTATAATATGACCCAGACATGTTATATATCGTTCTTTCCGGCAGACTCGGCAGATGATTCATAATATATCATTATCATATGTATGCGTCATGTCCTGTCTGTATATTATAACAAAAAATGCAATAAAATTAGAATTTTCAATGTTTGTTTTACAAGGTGTAAAGTGTTTTTTTCACATTTTATCATGCGAGTGTTTGCGGTTATATTTTATGAGTTGCGTTTGTTAAAAAAAATTGAAAAGGGGACTTGTTATATTTTTTTGGGTGAAAATTACACAGTCACATTCATGGCCACAAATATGTTGACAAATTTATGACAAAGGGTCCATAGAAATGTCAATAAATTTATGTACATATGATTTTAACAGTGTGGACTGGAAACCAAGCAATACATAATTAACTTATTAACGTAAAGCAACGCACACAACAGGAAAATATATAAAAAAATAGAAAATTTATTTACATGGGGAAGGATGGCAAACTGCCCAACGGGGGCACAAACAACACAAACAAACATCTTCCAGTCTAAGCCAGGCGATAATTACTGGCATTTGAGGAGATGTTGGAGCTGGTCCGCATCTTCGATAACAAGGAATATGACTGCAGTAAGGGCCCTTACGCAGGAAGAGTAATTTGAGAAAGGATCGGAACAGAGAAGCTACGCACCACCATCCTAGAGTGTTTGGGAAGGACGGTACGAAGGACCAGATCAGAAAACGCTGGTCCGACCCAAAGCAGGCGAGCAGGAGCAGCTGAGGCACTTGTCGCTCTTCTTACTGCCGCTCAAGCATGTCCGCGGTGGTCACTAGCTGCTCCCGGAGGACCTGCAGCAGTTCCTGGACGTTGTCGAGTGTCCGGACTGCCAGGCGAAGCTGCAGACCAATTGCCTCCGAGTCCCGAGGTCTGGCTTCTCCTTCTATATATCCAATAAATGAAAGAAGGAAAATACAGTAAGTAAAGCAGGTTTCTATTTTTGACTGAAAGTCTTGAAAAAATATAACAGTAGTATAACCAGTGCTGGCAGCTTCCTGAGGCTCCTCCTCCTCCTCCGACTGATCCCCCACGACCACCATCTGCATATCCAGGGCTATATGTAAGAAATTAAAGAAATAAAAAATACAGTAAACAACAAAACTGATTTATTTTTGAACAAAAGTCGATGCAAAATACAACAGTAAAAAAAAACAAACCTGGACTGGCGGCCTCTGGCTCCCTCTTTCCTCTTCCTCCTCCTCCTCCTCTTCCTCCTCCTCTTCCTCCTCCTGCTCCTCTTGTGCTATACATAAAAAATTTAATTAAAATACAGTAAACAAAAAATGTTTCTGTTTTTGACCAAAAGTCGTTGCAAAATAAAACAGTATATACCAGCGCTGGTGGATGCCCGTGGCTCCTCCTCCTCCTCCTCCTCCGGGGCACTGGTGCCCGCCGGGGCAGATTCGGCGGCCTTCTTCCTGTCTTCTGCCAGATTCAAAAAATAACACGTAAATAATGCAGACTGGAAAAAATGGTATATCTATACACTATATTGCCGAAAGTATTGCGACACCCCCTCCACTACCCCACTACCAGAGGCCTGTTCAGTACCTCAGCAGCTGCTGAATTGCTGCAGCAGTGTCGTTGAACCCTTTGGATGCGAATTTTGAATCCAAAATGGCCGATGATTTCTTAATGAAAAATTCAGATTGTTTTTCGGATCACTCGGACAAAATGTAATAAAGAGAAGCAGTCAGCACAATTCCGTTTTGTACGCACACACCACAAATGATCGTTTTTAATGAATAAACGTTATGTTTACTTCTGAAACAATATATAATTTGAACTGTAATATATGTCTATGTGCAGGGGGAAATAATAAATAAATATTTTGTGCTTTGGTTAACAGAAACCGCAAAATTAACATTGCTGTACGGAATTATTACATGCTTGGAGGCGGCGGCCATCTTGCTGTACGGCATTGTTACTGCTTCATGGCGGCGGCCATCTTTAAAACGTCACACTCAGCATCTCCTCGGGTCGCTGCAAGTGCTAGGTTAGCATGCTGAGCGATTGAACGGCGTTCAATGGCAAGTTGCTAACTTAGCACTTGCAGCGGCTGAGGTATTGAACAGGCCTCAGCTTGACCCCCCCCCACTACTCCCATCTCATACATATATTGCACACAGACATATATTACCGTTCATTTATATATTTTTTTCAGAAGTAAACATTACGTTTATTCAATAAAAACTATTATTTGTGTTGTGTGCGTACAAAGCGCATTGTGCGACTGCTTTTAGTTATTTTATAGAAGGCCTCAGCCTCAGTTTCACTTTCAGTTTCTGCGAATAATAAAACTGGATATTGCAGAAACAACAGAAATCCACCATTTTGTTTTGAAATTTGCATCTAAAGCATTCAGTGACACTGCTGCAGCAGCTGCATTGAACGCAGCTCTGTTATGCACCTTCAGAAGAACTACATGTCCCATCCTAACACTTAGCAAAGACGCAGAGATTTTTATTGATGCGCAGGTGGGAGCCATTATTGGGCAAGCTGCGGGTCATCTCGTATGCTTCGCTCAGCTTGAAATCACAACTCCCCCCCCAGCACACTACAGACTACACACAGTGCCAAAAGAAACCCAGCATTGTAACTTCACCTACATACATCAAATATCACAATTTTCACGAATACGTAAAATCACAAAAAGGAAGAGTTATGGCAAAAATGCTTGTATCACGAGTCGTGAAAACGCAAAGCTATACACAATCACATTGCATGAAAAAAGGACTAGATAAATCAACGTATTTCTGTGCACATTAGCACATGCAAGCACATTATTATTATACAGGATTTATATAGCGCCAACAGTTTGCGCAGCGCTTTACAATATAACTTGACACTTACGTTTCGCTATGATGCGCCGGATGCGCCTCAGCTGCTTCTGCTCTCGAACCTTCAAATCCGACCAGCGTTTTCTCAGCTGGTCCTTCGTGCGTTCCTTTCCAAACCTCTCCAAAATGGTGGCGCGTACCTTCTGTAGGATTCGATCCTTTCTCGCATTACACTTCCTGCGGTAAGGGCCCTTACTGCAATCATAATCCTTGTAATCGAAAATGCGCACAAGCTCCAACATCTCCTCAAATGACATGTTTGTGGCTCGTTTCTTCGTGGGTGCTGCTGGTGACAAATCTGCCGATGATGAGGTGCTACTGCTTGCAGCGGCCATTTTGATGAATAATAATAACAACAATATTTTGTTCAAAAAGTTGTCAATAAAAGTTTGCTCAATAAAGTTACGATCTCCGCGTGCGTTCGCGCGCATGCGCGACCCGCGGTCGAATCGGATCTGACCCAAATACGACAATTCCTATCGGATCAGTGAAAAAAATAAACGCATTTACATTTTACACATACAAACTTTACAGAATCAGCGATATAACAGATATAATAGTTAAATAATACGATTACGATGTCCAGACTGGAACCGAAATCCCGAATGGAACTGAAATCATGAATAGACTATAGAGGGAAAATAAATTTCGATTTGACACATTTCAACTTTTTCAGGTCCATTTGAAAATTCCGAAAATTTTTCGATTTGGCTCGGAAAACTTTTCGGATTTCGGAACTTTTCGTTTTTCGGAACTTTTCGTTTTTCGGAACTTTTCGTTTTTCGGAACTTTTCGTTTTTCGGAAAGTCTGTTCTCGTTTCAAAGCAATAGATTTCGATGACATTTCAAGTTCATTCGAAAATTCCGAAAAAAATTCGTTTCGGCTCGGAAACCTTTTCGATTCGGCTGTTTTCGGGTCTAAATATTTTCGGAATTTCGGTCGAATCGAAAGACCCGAATCGGGAAATTTCGTGAAAATTCCGAAATTCCGAAACCCGAAACGCACATCCCTAATGCAGAACCAACCTTGCTGGGTCTCTCTGCTATTTATGGAGGCTTAAATGCAGATGGGTTTCAGCTGTAACTCCCAAGCTGGACAGGAAAACCCAGGCTGGATCTCCAGGAACCTGGACAAGGTGCTGAGCCTGGGCAAAACCTGGAAATGAAATCCGAGAAAGAGATCCAGGGCAAAGTTCTTAGAGCCAGGCTGTGCATTACAGGTACAAAAGCAGTCTATCAAAGGTGGGGCATGACAGATACACACTGTCCCTGATAGCCTGGCAGTGCCAACGCAGATTCTAATTCCCATAAATCTCCTACAACATCACTGATACACCCTGACAGAACAATCTCCTCTCCTCTCTGATTCACTCCTGCAAACTCACACGCTGGGGCTGCAGGCAGTCAAGAAGCCGTATATAGTGTGCTGCGGGACTTAGCTCTGTGAGCCCATGATTGGGCAAAATTTGCCCAATCAGGACTCTGAGCCGTGATTGGCATAGTCTTGCACCTGACTTGTGGTCAGGTGCAAGGCTGTAGCCAATTACAAGCTTCAGGCCAGTGGAAAAGTGCATTGTTGTCCATTGTGGTGCATTGTGGGCGAACATGCGGAAATGTTCGGAGTTCAACGAACAGCCGAATGGGCGATGTTCGAATCGAACTCCGAACTGAACAGCTCATCCCTAACTGTGAGGAATGAATACAATAAACATTCAGTTTCTTTACATTTCAAACTTAAACACAATAGTTCTCCTATAGGCCTTAAATTCATGGCTATAAAACAAGTATATAAAAAAGACATAGAAGATGACCTGATTAAAAGATTAGGGCAAGAGGTGAGGATACATATATTTGAAATGGGCACACTATCACCTGGTGGGCTTAACAATGATTTTGAAGTCGTATATTTCCTATGATACCATGCCATAAATTAGATATTCTAGAGAATTTAGTGACGAATTAATGGTTAAATGCTATATCATATATAGCCAAATGATTACAATATGATCACTATTTAATATAAAGGGTGTAAATTAAGTATATGAACACGAAAAACTTTAAGACCATTAATTCACATATAAAATACATTTATTAACCCCTTAAGGACGCAGGGGTGGTGCCCTTTAAGGGGTCGATTTTGCCGGCGAGGCGTACAAGTACGCCTCGCCGACAGGTGCCGTTGCGCGGCACTGATTCGGAGCCCTCCCCGCAGCCTGCATGCAGTGCGCGTCATTGGCTGCAGGGGACGGCTTGATTTCAGGCCGTCCCTGTGCAGCCAATGACGCGCGCCATGAGTCAGCGCACGCAGGCTGCGGGGAGGGGCGGAGGCGGCCCCATTGAAGACAGCGGGGCGTACCTGTACTTCAAAGCCCGCCCGCCGCCAGGACGTCATGGAACGTCCTGCGGCGTTAAGGCTAGGGTCAGATGAACGCGTGTGCAGCCGCACTTAATCACGGCCGTAGTAGCAGCAAATGACGGGCAATATACGAAGTACGGCCGCAGGAAAATGCGGCTGCGCAACGCAAGCGGCAAACAAACGCATTTTTCAGAGAACGTGATACCGCTAGTACTGACGTACATAGTGTGCTGCGTCCGCTAGTGGCATGTGTGCATGATTAGGAGATGTCAGACGCTTCTCATGTCCGGCCAACATAACGTCCAGACGCAAAAACTGTTTTATTGATGATCTGTACAAAATCACGGACGAAAATGCGCATCATATGACAGCTATCGCGTATTCCGTGAAAAAATACGTCCATTCGTTCGAACACACGTTTTCACGGACAATGCGAAAAATGCGTTAGTCTGACCCTAGCCTAAAGGTTAAAGTGTATAAACCTAATAATAAAATTATATAAAAAACAATTGTAGCGCTCACTCCCGGAGGAGCCGCTGAAATTGAACCTCGGGTCAGTCTCCCCGCACTAGGGAATAAATATACTCCAGCACCGTCGTGGATTTTATAAATTATATAGTTTACTAGAATAAATGGCATATAATGAATAACACGGTATACGTAGATATATTTACCGTACTTCGTAATGCGGGAAACGCGCAGCAGAAAAGAAAATACAAGGCTTCGTAATTCGAGAAACGCGCAGCGGAAAAGAAGGAAAAATATATCTGTAACCTCCTTTGTGGTTGGGGAGTGAGTCCGTACAGGTTATGTCCCAAGGATGTAGGTGTGTGTGTGTGATGGTACCCGGGTACAATATTCAACTGGCCAGTGAGTTATTTATGAGGTATCTTCGACTAGTCAAGTTGGGGCCCTGTGGGTTTTGAAACAAACAGCAGCGTGCTTTCTATTTTCACAATGGCCTGAAAGGCCTCTCACCCATCCGCCCGATACTTGGTGCTCTGCTCGACCCAGGACGTCTCTCGATTTTGACTGGGATTTTATGGGTTACCGAATCCGCTGTCTTGCTTTTCTGTAGCTGCCGCAAGATGTCCAGCTCACCTCACCGCCTGCACTCCCTGTCCGATCGATCTGCGGTGCTCCTAACTCGGGGTCTTCCAGCTCACTCGATATCAGCGTGGGTATTCTGGTGAATCACTGGATCTTCCTCTTGTAAGGCTGAATAACCCGGTCTTTATCTCTGTCAGGCCCCAGCTGCGCTCCGGCCTAGTCGCTGTCTCGTTCTGCAGCACTGTGTCTTGCTTCTCTCACTCCCTGGCGCGCTCTGCCAGCTCTCTCCACGAGGCTCAGGATGTAAGCGTCTGTGTCCCACCCACTTCCTGTGTCCGCTCCCAAAGCATGCCGGGAAATGTAGTCCCAATGTTCAGTGTCTCACATCGCGCTTGTCTCCCTCCGGTGGCCAAAAATAAGTACTACACGGCAGGGGATTTAAAACCAGCGCTACACAATAATAAAAAAAATCAAGGTAAGACACAGTAAGAGCAGTCACCGTCAGGGTTATTCAGAGAGCGTGAAAAGCAGGAGAATGACTGGAGAATGAAAAATTCTTGGTCAAAATAGCCGATTTGGAAAGTGAGATGAAAGGGAGAATTTTTCTGGTTTGGCTATTTTGACCTAGAATTTTTCATTCTCCAGTCATTCTCCTGCTTTTCACCGCTCTCTGAATAACCATGATAGTGTTTTAGAGCAAGCAAATGTTTGAAGTGCTAAGTATACGTTAAATTAAAAAAAATAAAAAAAATAATATAAAAGGTTTTTATTTTGAAAATATGCCATCCGTACATCCAACAGCAAGATGTATGAAAACATCAAAGTTACTCGGTATCAGTAGTGCGTACAGGGGATAGGGAGAAAAATATGGGGGAGTCTCACAGGAAAACAGCAAAATAGCGAGAAAAAAAGGGGGGTAACATCAGAAATCAGAGTCCTCGAAGTAAAACGGCTAAGAAAAAAATAAAGTTAGCTGGGAAGGAAAAACCCTGCAGTAGAATTCAAAAAGGCAACGTGGGGGGTTATCAATAAACAGGGTGCAGTGGCAGAGGCCAAACCTGTGCCTACCCTGGTATGTTCCCGCAAGCCCGAGGGACCACGGGAGGCCAAGGGAACCAGTGGCACTAGGCCCAGGTACTCGGGGGGCCAAGTCAGGCGCCAGGCCTCGCTGGCACACCCCAGGGATACCCAAAAACGCCACATAAAAAAAAAAGGGAAAAGTCAGCGGAAATGTCTCAAGAAAAAAAAAAGGGTTTCCAAAAGTCAGCAAATCGAGCTCCTGGGGGGGGGGGGACAGAAAAAAAGGGGGGGGAACAGAAAAAAGGGGGGAAGCAGCATCAATAAAAAAAAGTCAGCAAAAGGGTGTCCAATCCAAAAATCAGAAAGAGTCTTCATAACGTAGGACGGAAACTATACAAAATATGGTCATCAGGGGACAGGTCCTTTCAGCATGGCGCAGACCGGGGATGAGGACATCGCAGGACAGACCACCTCATCCCGTATCGGGCCAGAAGACAGCGAGGTAAGCAGCATCAGACCCATAATCCTGGCGCTTTGACAGCTCCCCTGTATCTCCAACTCCCTTCACAGCACGTGGTAGATCAGAAGCATCTTCAAACCGCAGGCCCCAGGGAGATAGCGCAGGCAGACCGGCAACTCCCGCAGACACCCAGACCTTGTAGGCCGCTAGAATGCCACCACCGCATGGGTCACAGAGCTCCCCCTCAAGCAAAGGACCCAGCGACTGCTCCACATCCGGGCTGCCAGGACCTGCATCACATCCCACCTCGTCCTCGGGTAGCAGTCCATCGTCCATGGAGCCAGGGACATCTCAGGCTCAGACTCTCTCGCGACCCACTGCATACCGCAGGCCTGCAGCATGGCCATCATGCGACGCCAAGTACCCCTTGTAAGTGGGCTCCCATCGTCCCCCGACAGCATCGCCAGGCACTCATCTAGGCCCTCAGCACAGCTGCCCCCCCCCAGTCAAAGGGGGGAGAAAAGCCTCTCAGCAGGTCACTGTCACCCAGTGGGGTATTTTACCTAGGGCGGCACTTTACAGGGGGCGGCGGCCCGCACTGGTAGCCCCACCCCTAAAAAAAAATATTTTTTTTTTCTTTACTTTTGCAAAGTATTTTGCCAGGAAGGATACATTGAGATTTCACTAATTTTCAAGTATGTCCTGGGTAGACAAGGCCTAGGCTTTCACTTTCCAGGGGGCAGCAAAAAACCTCACCACTAAATGGGTAACTCACAGAGCACCGAAATGACACCAACATTTTGGTGTTCTGTAGTTCCCTGCACTTCGGGGAATAAAATTTCCCCACCCTGCAGTGAATTCACCATTCACCGCAGGGTCCCCAAAGTGCATGGAGTCGGCCGCTGAATGTTGCCACCGCAAACCCATGGCCTGCTGTTTTTCAAAAGAACTACTGAACGAAAATGTCTGGAATTTACATATAAGATCCTATGATTGATAATAAAAAGTTCTGTTACAGAAAAAAGAAAAACCGCTATTAAAAAAAGGGGGGAAATTTTGCCCAAAAATTACTAAAAGGTACTAAAAAAAAATCAATAAAGTCTTTTTACTGCAGAATAAAATAATAAATGGTTTATTAGATATTGCATAAAAACGGGAATATTTTTAACATTGAAGCCTATGGGGTTCGCCTGAATAAACCTGCTGATTGAAACCACCGAATATCAGGGCATTTCACTGCCATTTCTCTGCTGTTTGGTGTTCTCTGAATAGATTAACCATTACTTCTCTATAGGGCTTTGCAATGCCTTCAAACAGGACCGTACTTGCTGGCAGTTCGCCAAACTTGTGTGTGAGCATATCACAGAGCAGTGGTGTACTTAGGGGAGTGGCGGAGGGCGGGCCGCCCCAGGTACCAGTGATTATTTGGGTGTCATTAGGGGGTACTAGGAGGTGCCACTGTCACTGTGTGTCAGCTTTGAGCAGTGTTCTCAAACAATGAGCAGCATAGCAGGGCGTTTGCATACGGAATAAAATCGAATAGAATAAAAATCCCCCTCTCCTCCCTCCATAGTTCCTCCCCTGACCTGCAGCAGCTCTAGGAGAAGGGAGGGGGATGTGATTTGTGTGCAGAGAGAGAAGATGACAGTAAAAGGCAGGTAAAGGGGGGTATCAGCAGAATATGAAGCCCTGTCTGCTTACTGCTGTTTAAAGTGGACCTTTCCTTAACCAGCACTGCAGTGATAGAAATTTGTCATTGAGCTGCCTGGCTCCTGGTGAGGCTGCGTGCGTGCAGGTCAAGCGGTCCGGCCAGTCAGGTGGTACTGAGTCTCAGTACCACCTGACTGGCTGAACCACGTGACACGCACGCATGCACGCAGCTGCCCGCCCTTTTGTTAACACGGACTCTCACTCTATTCTGGACTGAACACCCACCGGGAAGGGAATCAAAGCCACGGTGCACCCTCTGGCAGTGGCACCCCACTGCTGACAAGATGGCTCCACGCACAGGCACAGCCGCGATCCTAACGTGGCCTGGAGGGACCTCCTGCTGAATCCGTACACAGTCCCTGCTGACTCTGCACACAGCCCTACCGCGGACGGAGGCCGGTAAATGTAGAATAAATAATTGCTGTATGCTCATATTCACTCGGTTTGCTGGGAGTCTTATTGCAGTGGATTCTGATGCACTCATACACACCGCACATTGCATTGCTGGGAGTTTTATTGCTGTGGATTCTGATACGCTGACACACACCACACACTGCATTGCTGGGAGTTTTATTGCTGTGAATTCTGATATGCTGACACACACACACCGCACATTGCATTGCTGGGAGTTTTATTGCTATGGATTCTGATACACTCATATACACTGCACATTGCATTGCTGGGAGTTTTATTGCTGTGGATTCTGTGATACACACTGCATATTACTGTGAGTTTTATTGCCCTGGAGCTCTGGGATACGCTCATACACACTGCACATTACTGTGAGTTTTATTGCTGTGCAGTTCTGATATGCTCATACACAGTGTCCATTTCTGTGGGTTTTATTGCTGTGCAGCTCTGTGATACACTCATATGCAGTGCACGTTTCTGTGGATTTTATTGTTCAACCAATTAGAGCGGCTGTGATCCAGTATACTTGACATGCGTGGCTGTTCTTTGTAAAAATGCTTGAATTTAAACATTTCATAATTTTATTTATCTCAATAGATACATTTAAAATGGTATACAAAATATACAAGTATGCACTTGGTATCCACTTTTAATATAAAGCGAGGAAAAGGCGGAGCTCTAAGAGGAAAAGGTGGAGCTTAAAGAGGAAGGGTGGGGATTAACCAGGAAGAGGTGTGCCCTTGACAGGAAGGGGTGCCTCAAATTTAAATTAGGGGGTGCACGAGTTTAGTCAGGCCTAGGGCAGCACAAAACCTAAATACACTACTGCAGTCACCCTCACCCGCCGTCTCCACCTCATATCCATCAAATTCGGTCGGGAGATGTGGGCCCTCCATCTCCGCAGTCTGTATCGAAGGTCTCTGCAGGGGGTGAAGTCGGCAAGGAGGAGGGGAGGTTTCAGCGAGGGAGCCGCGAGGAACCAGGCCACAAGATGGCCGTCGCCAAAATACCACAAACAGCTTCAGCGTCCAAGACGCGAGTCTCTGGTCTGGAGGGGGGGGGGACTGAAGGCTCCGGACAGGTACACCCTATGGCTGGCCACGGAGGGACCACAGCAGGGAAAATTGGCAAAAAAATCCAGCCCAAAACCCCCCTTCGCAGGGGAGTTCAAGACGGAGCACCGCCAGGCACATCTTCTCCCATCCACGGCTAGCCATGCCCCCCGTTATATTATATTTTAACACTAATACAGTAGTTAATAATTAAATGGGTAGAGTTATCACACTTTTAATAATTCAACATTATTATTAGGAATAACACTACTAATATGTAGTCATAATGAAATAAAGAGTAAGGGTAATAAATAACACAAGTATATAAAATTATAATTAACACTATTATTGAACAAAAAAGGGCTAAAAGTATAAAGTCACAATTGATTTATTTCTAAGAACACTATAAAATAAGAAAACTCACTATTTGAGTAAGAATTGTTCACTTTAAGATTCAGTATAGTTCATCGACATTGGTTTAAATCTACAAAATTAACATTTAATGCATTTGTAAGTAAATATTAACAACCAAGAAACTGGAAGCCTGGATTTATAGGCTCGATCTATATCCCACAGATGGCATAAAGGCAAGGGATGGGGCTTCATTTGTTGTAAATATTGACTGGAGAACCCTTTCTGTGTATGTTGGAGAAAGTGAGGCCCTTACAAATAGCTGTTCATTTGAAATCGGACAATATTCGGCATAACGATACCGGTAACACAACATCAACCACTGTGGAATGCAGAAGAAACTGTCCACGCATGCGCAAGATGGTGGAGTATACCCAACATTATCAACCACCGTGGAAAGTGGAAGAATGGTCTGCGCACGTGCAAGATGGCGGCGCACACCTAACATCGATCGGGATTGAACGGGACACAACAGGGACATATGTGGTCAATTTTAACTTAACTAAACATGGTATATAATACCAGACAGTTGCATTTGCAGATTAAACCAGTTGATGAAGCTGCCTGGAGCGGCGAAACGCGTCCTGGGAGACCTGTCTGTCTTTTTATTTAACTTTATGTTTTAATAAAAAAATTTAAAGACCACGTCCTGGAATCCTGAGTGGTTTTTATTGCGGTTTACAATTGGAAAAAAATCCATAGGCGTTCCTCTTCGAGCTATGGTAGCTCCACCAAGAGTGAGTCTTGATTTAGCAAAACGCCGTGCAATTTTAAAACTCAGATTTACACTAGGAGAGTGCTTTTTTCGCCCTCCCCTTTCTTCTGTATATCTTTATCTGCATATTGTGACCGGAGAACATCGCTGTAATAAGGGGGGGTCACCTGCAAATAAGGAAGAAGAAAAACAACCCAAAAGCGCAGTTCCACTCAGAGCCAGTGCTGGCGCTCTACATTTGTGAGTGGAACATTTGTATCAATTTTATGCTAATAGTACTCATTGCATACTGCGCTATTATCTGTTTATTTGCTTCTTTTTATAACCTAATTATGGATTGTGGATCTGCAAGAGCCATCTGAACCCCAGAGATGTATAATACTTCGCAAATTCGGCAACACTTTGGACTGGATTGTGAATCTGCTTGTTGTCAGGGCCAATTAGGTGCGTTATTTTAGTCTGAAGACGTCTTGCTTTTAGTTTGGATGCTAATCGATAATAGCCTTATTATTTCCCTGGGTGCAATGGTTATAATTAAGACGGTGCAAAGTGCGCTCAGTGGTTTGTAAATTAAACAAGAAAAAAGGTCGTCCTTTGCGCTCACCACTCTAGCTCCATGCGAAAGAAAACACAGAGGTTTTGGTTTACTTGAATGGCCATTAAAATGTAAGGTCACCTGCCACGTCACGGCACCTCTGGTCAGGTGGGTCCTAACCTAATGAAATCAAAAGCATATCGCATATCCTCATGCTGCTTCTCAGCCATGAGAGAGACTGGTGGGTTTATATTTATACCCTCACCAGGAACAATTCCACTTTGGGATTAAAAAGAAAAACACGGAAAGAGGCAGCAGCAACAATGACCTGGCTGGGGATACAACAAAATATACATCTATGCAGAAAAAAACAGTTTTGCACCTATTCCCTAACAGGGCAGCTGCATAGACCAGACGTATCCAGCCCAACTTCATGTACAAAACACAAGAAAAAGGGTTGTCAGTTGCGCTCACCACTCCATGTGACGTGGCAGGTGGGCTTAGCACTTCAATGGCCGTTCAAGTAAACCAAAACCTCTGATGTGTTTTGTTTCGCATGGGGCTACAGTGGTGAGCACAAATGACCTTTTTTCTTGTTGTCGTAGCGCTGTTTAAAATTGTGTTGCTGCAATTACTGGGTTTTAGTCACCAGAGCGAGACAAAAAGCCATATGGACTATGCGGGACCTAAACGAACTACAATATCCATCAGGCTTTGCGGCGAATACAGAAAGTGGGTGGAACAGAGGGGAAGGACGTAAGCAGCCTCGTGCAGAGGAGCGCCAGAGTGAGCGGAGCGGCGAAAGACAGAGGATGCAAGTGAGACTGCCAGGGATCGAGACCAGGCCGGAGCGCCGACGCTACCTCGAGGGCGCTGGAGATCGGGACAGTAACTTGCAGGGGCATACCCATTATCGCCGAGAGGTTTGCACAGAAGTTCAGTTCCAGTTGGACCCCCTGTAAGGAGACCGCGATGATCCATAGGGAGTGCAGGCGGTAGGCCGTAGTTCTTGTGTTGGAGATCGGACGAGCAAGAGAGCGGATTCGGTGACACAGAGTTCCAGAGGACAAGAGGAGAGACATCCTTGATCGGGCAGTGGGACAGGCTGTCTAACGGATGGGTGAGAGGCCTTACAGGCCGCAAGTCCGAGTATAACCCAGCACGCTGCATTTATTATTGTCAAATTCTACAGGGCCCCAACGTGACTAGTCGAAGATTTGCTTATTCCATTCACTGGCCAGTTGAATACGGTACCCGGGTACACGAATCAATACACGTACCCCTTTTTGAGACATTACACTTAAGGGACTTACACTCCAGAACTGAGGGGGTTAATCCTTTTTCTTTGCCGCGCGTGCTTTTCCCGCATTACGAAATCCTGTCGTTCATATACCGTATTTACATTATATGTGTCACTTTATTGGGATCAGTAAAGTATATAATCTATAAAATCCACAACAGTGCTGGTGTATATTTATTCCCTAGTGCGGTGAGACTAACCCGAGGTTAATTCAGCGGCTCCTCCGGGAGTGAGCGCTACATTGTGCTTTGCCAATGAAGTGGCCTGGATACTTTTGGTCTACGCAGCCGCCCTGGTAGGGAATAGGCGCAAAACATTTTTTTCTGAATACAAGTTTGTAAATTAAGGCGATCCAAAGCTTTACTCAGCGCAGTCAGTTTGGATGAGCTTGCTGGAGAAGGCCTCAATTTATGTTGGGCTTCCAATATAGCCAATTGCTGGAGCAAAGCAGTCAATCGAGTGGCAAATACTTTTTTACGTCTCGCCCCTTGTTGGATAAGATGACCCAAGACAACAGCCCAAGTCGTGGATACGGCTATGTCTTCTCTCACATTCAATTGAAAATACTCGGTAAGCAGCGCAAAGTACTTTCCGCACACTCCTTATCAACAATGAGATTTAGGCGCCGGCTGCCCATACCTCTAGCTGGGTTCTGCAATCTCCATGCATCATACAGGTGAAGATTATGCATAAAGTCCTGAGGTTTGGGACTAGAAGAGGGTATTTTGGGGGCTGAGAGACGGTGAGAGCGGTCAACAGCCTCTGCCCAATTATT